>JAMPIV010012707.1:0-181880 GCA_024509875.1 Oreohelix idahoensis
GGGCAAGTGTTGCGTGCATATTTTGACGCACATATTACAAAAATCGATATGGCTATTTAATATGGGAAAAATATAGACATTCATTCATTTGTGTATGAAAATGCTGTCTATGGTAAAAGCGAGAGAATCCATGTTTGATTCACACTTTTGATTATAGGAGTAATCGTTCTGGATATTGATCTGCTCTTACGTTTGTACTTATTTTTTAGGGCCAGAAAATATATTAATTTGCTTATTGTGTTTATGGCCTGAATTCATATGTATTACATATTATTAGTACAAGTAGAATCAGTCCTATATTGTATATTTTGGATGGGTAGGCGGGACTAGATTCTTGTTATTCCGGTCTAGCGGAAGTATGAGTTGTCTTGACAAGTCGTGATGAGTTCCGATGTACCGTGATAATGGCGGGTACGCACTTTTCAAAGGGCTGGTAGATTCTTAAGGAAATATGATTCATGAAGTGGTTTTCTTCTAAAGGAGATGGTATCTCTACTATAGTTTATGTTAGAGACTCTCCTAAGGTACGGTACAATGTATAATTCGGACTCCATGTATTGCCAGACCCTATTTTGATGATCTCATGTCGATTCGACCTAGATGGAACATTGTGCTTCGTATCGCTAGGGTCGTGTTTTGTATCGACGAAGATGACAGACTTTCCTACAGCGGTTATGGCTACGTGAATTAACCTGATCACCGTAGAGCTGTATGGAAACATTTATGAAATCATTTATATACCCATTATAAATTAACTCTGGCTTATATTCTCCTTCCTATGAATGAGTGAACGACAACTCAGGGAGGCAGCCATGTTAGATTTCGGTCATCATATGTTTTGATCACTGCCAAGAGAACAGATTATTTATCCTATTATCGGACAGTGACAGGGAGATCTCAATCTTGCTAGAAACCCCCTCTTTCGTGGTTTCATAATATATACTACAAACTATGGACGTCAAGTAACTTTAGTTATTTACCGATCTGCCTTCACTGACGCGTTTAGTCAGATAGGGGGATGCGGCCATAATGTATCATGACATTGAACTTTTGATGTACTGCCCATTATTTCTGAATGTGTCATGACTTCAGATCTGCTATGTATACCTACAAATTGATATGTCAACATACCATGATGTACTCGTATGTCCCAGTGTGTACGTCTGAATAAATTGAGTAAACAAAGATTCCAGCAGTCTGCATTGGTGCCTTGTAGACACAAGTGTATGAGTGGTTATATTGGTCAGCACACGAACAGTACACCATTCGCGGTAATCACACTCTACACTTCTACTTCATACATACACCATCCTGCGTCGGTTGAAGTGACCAAGTTTAGGGCCTGCTTCCCCTGGAGCCTTTGCCTTCCCTAACTCAGGACTAGGGTGAGTTACCCATTTACAGCTGGGTAGACTGGAGCATGCCTGATCTCAACAACACACCACTCTTCCTTACAGAGCATACAGACTGACACTTTACAGAGTGGAAAGAAGAAAAGAAACTTTACAGTGGCGAGCCAGATTCCTGGGTCCAGCTTACGCAGTTTTGTGTTGAGAATCACAGTTTACAGCTGAAAGAACATTTGTTTGAACACATCAACACCAGTAGGACAGCTATACAGTCGATGTCAGCTTGACCTGTATTACCGATAGGATGCTGTATCTAGGTCAGCGCTTGTTGACAGTTTTTCGCTGTACAGACAGTATTACACAGGACAGTGGTATCAAGTGTAGAAAATATCTGGAGCAGTATTGTTGACATTTCTCAACGTACAGAAGAATCACAGTGTTGTTGAACATAAAGTGCATAGTTCATCGTTGGATCTTCATATGCTCAACAGAGAAAAATTGACAGTGTAATAGTTTAAAATTAAATCTATTACTGAATAAAGTGGCAAGTTATTAGTATTAAAATAAACTGTGCCTGCTTTACAACACTATACCTGCAACACATTCCATTCATGACATAAATTATATTGTATGCTATATGCTATTTATGCTTACATGTTATTTGTTATGTATTAAATTAGTTTATGTTCTGTGTGACTAGTACAAGGTATGCCGAGTGACATTGGTCTGGTACTAGTATTCTATAGGTACACATTTTCTTAATTGGAAATTTGTTAGCAACAATTTGCTGCTATTTCTGTTAGTTGTGATGAGGTGTTCTTTTCTTCGTTGTTTTTGTGTGTTCCTTAGTTTTGTTTGATTTGTTTGTATAATTGTAGGTCTCATCTTTTCTTTCATTTCAGTTTTTTACACCCTTATGTTTATACACTGTGGCGTTATTTGTCTTGTTATCTTATGGCAGTTATCATCACGGTTTCTGTGATCATTTTTTTCATTTCTCCTATTTAATTTAATTTGATCTCTGCAAATGTGTTCATATTGTCTTTTCTTGTTTGTCCTTTGTAATGTCTTTAGTTGACATATGACGTATAGTGGTATACACTGATAGTATAGTACAGATCAGTACTTTATGATTGTTATTGTTATAAAACAAAATGTACAAGACCTTTGTAAGGCTTGTCTCCCAAAGTGATTGGTAAAGGGAAATATTTTTTCCACAGGTACTCAAGTGATCTTTGATTACATTGAGGTATACAAGACCTTTGTAAGGCTTGTCTCCCACAGTATTTGAGATACAGTTATTGTTGTCCACAGGTACTCAAGTTATCATTGGTTATTATAAACCATACAAGTTTGGACTAAGACTAAGTCTATGGTATAGACTTGTCTCCCATTAAAGTGAAAGAGGGTAATTTATTTACTTTTTCAGGTTTCTGATTTAAGAAGACAATATGTCTACATTAGATTATTTCATTGCACAAGGAAAATCTCTTGATAAGACTGGAAAAGACTTAGAACAATGGGCTGTTGCTCAATATGACAAAGCATTAGCTGCAGAAGAGAAAAAAATTGCTGCTGCTGTTGAAGAAAGAAAAGCTGCTGCTGAGGAAAAAAAAGCTGCGGCTGAGGAGAGAAAACTGCAAATAGAAGAAAAAAAAGCTGCTGCAGAAGAAAGGAAAGCCTTAGCTGAAGAAAAAAGATTAGAAAAAGAAGCTGATACTGCTGCTGAACTTAAGAAATTGCAGATGCAAGTGGAGGAAAGGAGATTTGATGCAGAACAGAAGAAATTAGAAGCTGCTGCAGAACAGAAAAAATTAGAAGTTGCTGCTGCTGCAGAACAGAAAAAATTAGAAGCTGCTGCAGAACAGAAAAAATTAGAAGCTGCTGCAGAACAGAGAAGATTAGATAGAGAAGCTGAAGAGAGAAAAGCAATAAGAGAACATGAGTTTGAATTAGAGAAATTAAAATTGACATGTATGAGTAATGTTAATCAGGCATCTGGTGGTAATGGTAAACCCTTTGTGTACAAGGTCAAGGTACCAGCGTTTAACCCTACCAGTGATGACATAACATTTTGGCTTTCTAGATTTGAACGGGCTTGTCGATCTCATAATGTTGACAAATCACAGTATGTGAATCAGTTGTCTGAAAATCTAAAAGGGGAGTCTCTGAGTAAGTTATATTTTGTTGAAGAGGCCGACAAAGATAATTATGATGCTGTTAGGGCAGCTTTGATAAAGAGATATCAGCTGTCTGAGGAAGGTTACCGTCTTTTGTTTAAAACAATGAGACCTGAGGTAGGTGTAGAATTCTCAGATTTCATCTCAAAAGCACGAATTACACTTTCACGATGGATTGAATTATCCAAAACAGAGAAAACATTTGATGGTCTTACGGATTTATTGCTAAGAGACAAGGTCATGTCTTCTGTAAATAAATCATTCCTAGAGTTCTTACATGAGCGTAAACCTGGTACAATAAAGCAAATGGAAGAATATTGTGACCAGTATGCCACGGCACACCCTGACATGATTCTTAGTAACTCTAACATTAAAGAGAGTATGCCAGTTGCTTCGGCAACAGAATATAATCAGAATTACTCACACAAATTCCAAGGAGCTAAAAATAAATTTGATAAAAAGGTTAATTGGAATAAGTATCAAAACCAAGATAACCACTCAAATCAGAGTTCTTCTTCGAAGAACTGGAATCGGGCTGATAGTCCTCGACACGCGAGGGGTACCCATAATGTTAGAAATTCTCGGAAAGGGAGTAGCTATAGGAACTACCCAAGTGCTTCATGGAGACAAAAGAAACAATATTACAGGGATACTCAATATAATGAGCATGATGATTATGATCATGAATATTATGATTCAAACCCAAATAGGGGTTATAACAGAGGCAATAATAATTATAGAGACAATTATAACCGAGGTAGATCACAACACAAAAGACATGGTAAATCTTATTACCAGGCTAACTCTGCACAACAGGAGTTCCACGACACCGATAATCAGAATAATGATAAAAAAGACTCCAACAGTGTAGCAAATTCCGCTTTCGATTTTGCTAGAGCATCTGAGTGTTCGCAATGCAAAACATTATTCGATCCAACCACAGTGTCTACTTTAAGCTGCGGTCACCCGCTTCCCGCTCTCCATGCGTCAATTGCGCATAATGGAAGGGGTGCTCTTGTCTTTAATAGGGGCCTAATAGATGGTACTCCGGTATCAATTCTTTTCGATTCGGGGTGCACTACCATTGGAGTGAGGCAATCACTCGTAAATCCTTCTCGAGCTACAGGCAATATAGTCAAATGTGTAACATTTGGTGGCACATTGGAGAAGTACTCCACTGCCATTATCAATATTGCTACGCCTTTCTTTACAGGAGAGGTGCAAGCATGTCTCTTGCCGAATCCGATCGCTGATCTTATCATCGGTCGCATTCATGGAGTGAAAGAATGCACTCCACAGCAAATTTCTAATTGGGAAAATGTTAATATGCAATCTGCTAATGCAGTAATCACTAGGGCTCAAGCTCTTAATATGCCACAATCTTCACATTCTGAAGATAATGATGCGCAGATCCAAGATGATCCCTTGGAGATTTCCCACGATTCCTTTATCAAACAGCAGGAAGATGATCCTACTCTAAAGAAATTCTTTACTCTGGCAACAAAAGGTGATCCGAATAAGGATACAAATCGTAAATCTTGGATTACGATGAAGAATGGCGTACTTGTACGTATGGTACAAGACTCCGCTAAGTCCATTCATTCTCAAATCCTTGTGCCTAAAAATATGAGAGTTAAAATCTTACAGCACGCTCATGATTCGCAGTGTGCTGGACATATGGGTTTTTCCCGTACTAAAGCTAGAGTTCTTCAATCTTTCTTTTGGCCTGCTGTGAATAAGGACATACGAATCTATTGTCGATCTTGTAAAGTATGTCAAGAGATTAAATCCAGAGGTCCACGCCATGATGCACCTATTCAGGCTGCAGACATTCCCATTCGGCCATTTCAAAAAATGGCGATAGACATCATTGGTCCATTTAAGATAAAGTCTGCTAGAGGACACCAATTTATTTTGACGTGTGTTGATATGTGCACACGTTGGCCGGAGGCTGTTCCTCTAAAGAGCATAACTACTGCTGATGTCGCAGATGCTCTTTGGTTAATATTTTCTCGTCTGGGGTTTCCAGCAGAAATATTATCCGACCATGGTACCCAACTCATATCGGATACCATGTCTCAAGTAATGTCGACTCTGAAGATAGAGAGATCGCTGAGTAGTATTTATCATCCTATGTCCAATGGGATGGTGGAACGTTTGAATAGAACTCTGAAAAACCTACTAGGTAAGATAACAGAAGATCATCCTCAGGATTGGGATAGGGTTTTACCCGCGGCTCTCTTTGCATATAGAGAGGTCGCCAACGAACATACAGGATTTTCTCCCTTTGAACTTGTCTTTGGCGCGAAACCGCGAGGTCCTATGTCCTTACTTCATGATCTTATAACTGCTGATAATATTGTCGATGACACAAAATCCTCTTATGAATATGTCATCGCACTTAGACACAAGATTATTGAAGCATGCAAATTGGCAACTGCTTCTTCTGAATTTGCGAAACAGAAGGCAAGGGAATTTGCCAATAAAAAGAGATGTTTGCGACAACTTTGTCCAGGTGACAAAGCATTTGTCTTGCTACCTTGTAGGGAAAATAGACTTCTCATTTCTTGGAAAGGTCCGTACGATATAATATCAAAAGTTTCCGATGTTGACTATATCGTCGATATTGACGGGAAGCGTAAAACCTTCCACATCAACATGCTCACGGAATTCCATGAACGTCCTGATTATTTACAACCTGTTTTCCAGGCAACGGACGATTTTCCAGTCCAACATGGACAGTACTCATCTCTGTCAGTAATACAGGATGAGGAAACGAGTTTCTCGGATGTAAATTTACCTTTTCCAATGATTCCTCTTCACTCTAATGAATCATGGAAAGATGTTGCAATTTCTCCAGAATTATCTCCAGGAGAGCAGAAACAAGTTTCTACTATGTTAGAACAATTTCAGGATGTCCTTACTGACATTCCTGGTCAAACTGATGTCATTCAACATGACATTATTCTTACTGACCATAGTCCTATAAGAGTCAGACCGTATCCTATCCCGATACATTTTCAAGCACAGGTAGAGAAAGAGTTAGATGAGATGATAGAGTTAAAAATTATTGAACCATCCACATCAGCATATTCTTCGCCGATGGTTATAGTACGGAAAAAAGACAATAACATACGTCTTTGCGTGGATTATCGCAAATTGAATCAAGTGACTAAATTCGATGCTGAACCTATGCCTTTACTAGAAGAGCTACTTACGAGACTATCGAATTCTCACTTCTTTACTAAACTCGATTTGTCTAAGGGATATTGGCAAGTTCCACTATCCGAACACGCCAAACCGTTTACTGCTTTTTCGACGCCTAGGGGTCTATTCCAATGGAATTTCATGCCTTTCGGTCTTATGAACGCCCCTGCAACATTTGTACGCATGATGCGTCGAATCCTATCTCATCGCTCAGATGTCATTGCGTATCTTGATGACATCTGTCTTTTCAGTGATACTTGGAACGATCACTATAATGGTATAAATGAACTATTGTCTATCTTACGCGAGCATAACCTGACAGCGAAACCATCGAAAGCATGTATTGGTTTTAGCGAAATATCTTTCTTAGGACACCGTGTTGGTCATGGGTTCCTAAAAACAGAAGACCATAATACAAGTAAGATACTTAACATTTCTATTCCTAAGACTAAAAAGCAAGTACGAAGTCTCTTAGGTCTAATACAATTTTATGGACGATTCATCCCGAATCTGTCCTCCATTATGTCACCTCTTTCTTCCTTGCTAAAGAAAGGGTCTCCTAATGTAGTCCATTGGACTCAAGAATGTCAATCCTCTTTGGATAAGGTTAAAACTATGTTTTCTACTTCACCTATCCTAGTATTGCCTTCTAAGGATAAGACATTTATTCTTCGTAGTGACGCTTCATCCACCGGGATTGGAGCTGCACTAATGCAAGAGTACTCTGGAACTCTGCATCCTGTGATGTATATTTCTCGGAAATTAAATGCCGCAGAGAAGAATTACTCGGTCCTAGACCGTGAATTATTGGCTATGGTTTGGTCAATCCTTAAACTGCAAAGATTTCTTCTGGGCGCGCATTTCATTGTGGAAACTGACCAGAAAGCTCTTACGGCTATTCAGAGTAAAAATCTGAAGAGCGCGAGATCAACGCGATACGCGATTGCTCTACAGCCATTTCATTTTTCGGTGCGAGCTATCCGTGGGTCAGAAAATGTGATGGCAGATATTTTGTCTAGATGCCCACATGATTCATAACTGTTATACAACTTTGATACAGTTGTTTCTATGTTGAAATGTGTACACATATGTAATATATCATATATTGATTGTAACACTACTTAGCGGTTCATTGATATTTATTCACCGCTGATCTTTCAATGTTTTTCGTCTTTGATGATCATGATGTTAAGATATCTTAGATGAAATTTATGTATAAACTAATGTGGAAATTGTGTCATTGCTAATATTGTAGTATGCGTTGGTGACACCTCTCTGGAAATATTTATACTTAGAGAAGTACTTTCTCTAAGGTCATAAAACTTATGCTTATCATCTGCGCATTGTTATTGGTGCGTTGTGAGCCTATTGTATGTTGCTCCTAGATGTATTTCCAAAAAAAAAATGTACCATTTTTTTTTCCCGAGGGGTGTGGTAATCTGTTGCGTGCATATTTTGACGCACATATTACAAAAATCGATATGGCTATTTAATATGGAAAAATATAGACATTCATTCATTTGTGTATGAAAATGCTGTCTATGGTAAAAGCGAGATAATCCATGTTTGATTCACACTTTTGATTATAGGAGTAATCGTTCTTGATCTTCATCCGGCGCTAGGATATTGCGCTTACGTTTGTACTTATTTTTTAGGGCCAGAAAATATATTAATTTGCTTATTGTGTTTATGGCCTGAATTCATATGTATTACATATTATTAGTACAAGTAGAATCAGTCCTATATTGTATATTTTGGATGGGTAGGCGGGACTAGATTCTTGTTATTCCGGTCTAGCGGAAGTATGAGTTGTCTTGACAAGTCGTGATGAGTTCCGATGTACCGTGATAATGGCGGGTACGCACTTTTCAAAGGGCTGGTAGATTCTTAAGGAAATATGATTCATGAAGTGGTTTTCTTCTAAAGGAGATGGTATCTCTACTATAGTTTATGTTAGAGACTCTCCTAAGGTACGGTACAATGTATAATTCGGACTCCATGTATTGCCAGACCCTATTTTGATGATCTCATGTCGATTCGACCTAGATGGAACATTGTGCTTCGTATCGCTAGGGTCGTGTTTTGTATCGACGAAGATGACAGACTTTCCTACAGCGGTTATGGCTACGTGAATTAACCTGATCACCGTAGAGCTGTATGGAAACATTTATGAAATCATTTATATACCCATTATAAATTAACTCTGGCTTATATTCTCCTTCCTATGAATGAGTGAACGACAACTCAGGGAGGCAGCCATGTTAGATTTCGGTCATCATATGTTTTGATCACTGCCAAGAGAACAGATTATTTATCCTATTATCGGACAGTGACAGGGAGATCTCAATCTTGCTAGAAACCCCTCTTTCGTGGTTTCATAATATATACTACAAACTATGGACGTCAAGTAACTTTAGTTATTTACCGATCTGCCTTCACTGACGCGTTTAGTCAGATAGGGGGATGCGGCCATAATATATCATGACATTGAACTTTTGATGTACTGCCCATTATTTCTGAATGTGTCATGACTTCAGATCTGCTATGTATACCTACAAATTGATATGTCAACATACCATGATGTACTCGTATGTCCCAGTGTGTACGTCTGAATAAATTGAGTAAACAAAGATTCCAGCAGTCTGCATTGGTGCCTTGTAGACACAAGTGTATGAGTGGTTATATTGGTCAGCACACGAACAGTACACCATTCGCGGTAATCACACTCTACACTTCTACTTCATACATACACCATCCTGCGTCGGTTGAAGTGACCAAGTTTAGGGCCTGCTTCCCCTGGAGCCTTTGCCTTCCCTAACTCAGGACTAGGGTGAGTTACCCATTTACAGCTGGGTAGACTGGAGCATGCCTGATCTCAACAACACACCACTCTTCCTTACAGAGCATACCGACTGACACTTTACAGAGTGGAAAGAAGAAAAGAAACTTTACACAAGGGTCTTGTATTAAAAGAGTTTATCAACTGATGATGACGTCTGTCTCCCAAAGAAAGATCTTATCAACTGGTGGACCAGCTTTCTGGGTTTGACCTCGCAGAAGTTCAGAAGTCAACAGATTACCGATACCAGACCGTTTCCTGTGGCTGATACGACACACTTGCAGTATTGGTTTGCTCTTTGTCAACACTTCGTCACGTGACCTGTCAAGTGAATGCAGTATGTAGGTCAGCGTTGTTGACATTTTTACATTAGACATTACAGAGTTTCACAGAACAGTTGGATCAATTCTTGTCAATATTAACAGGAAGACAGTATTATTGAACTAAGAAGTCCTATTTTCATCGATGGATCTTCTTGTTTTCTATATATGAACTTTAATATTTAAGGCCAGAATGTTTAATTGAATAAAGTGGCAGTTTGTTTATTTTCATAAAAATAACTTTGCCATTACTGTAAAACTGAGCCTATTTTGCAACACATACTATCATACACATAATTTATATATATTATGTTTACATGTTATTTGTTTGTATAGTATGTTAGTTTCTATGTCAGCGGGTTGTGTTTAAGGTTGGGCGGCGTCCTCACAACAGAATATCCCACGTCATAGAGGGTCCGTTGTGGGCGTTTTCTATAGGTGCAATTTTCTTGATTGAAAATTTGCTGCGACAACTGTTGCTTTTGTGTTAGCTGTGAAGTCTGTAATTATTGTTATTTTTGTAATATTTCTTTGTTCTTTAGTTTTGTTTTGATTTGTTTGTAATTTGTTGGTCTAACCTTTTCTATCTTTCAGTTCTATTCACAATTTATATTCATATATTGTGACGTCATTTGTGTTGTTATTCTTTGCAGATTCAGTGATTATTTTCATTGATTTCCCTATTTGATTTATTTTGATTTCTGCAAACGTTTTTGTATTGTCAGTCCTATTTGTACTTTATGTATTCTGTTGGTTGACATATGTTTTATATAGGTATATTTCATAAGACACAATTGCCTGTGCACTGCACTTGGATTATGGTATAAACCAGTACCTGATTATTATTACTGTTATACAAGACCTTATTAAGGCTTGTGACCCACAGATATTGGGATAGTATACTGATTAATCAAGTCATTAAGAACTTGTGGTATTATTATTGTTTCAGGTGATTAGTATTATTGTTAGACATCATGTCTACATTAGAATACTTCATTACACAAGGGAAAGCCCTTGATAAGACTGGTCAACAATTAGAACAATGGGCAGTTGCTCAATATGACAAAGCATTAGCTGCAGAAGAGAGAAAAGCTGCTGCAGAAGAGAGAAAAGCTATGGCTGAAGAGAAAAGATTAGAAAGAGAAGCTGAGGCTGCTGCTGAACAAAAGAAATTGCAGATGCAGGTGGAGGAAAGGAGATTTGAAGCTGAACAAAAAAAATTAGAAAGAGAAGCTGCTGCTGAACAAAAAAGATTAGACAGTGAAGCTGAACAAAAAAGATTAGACAGGGAAGCTGAACAAAAAAGATTAGACAGTGAAGCTGAACAAAAAAGATTAGACAGGAAAGCTGAACAAAAAAGATTAGACAGGGAAGCTGAACAAAAAAGATTAGACAGAGAGGCTGAAGAAAAAAAAGCAATAAGAGAACATGAATTTGAGTTAGAGAAATTGAGATTGACAAGTATGAGTAATGTTAATCAGGCATCTAGTGGTAATGGTAAACCTTCTACTTACAAGGTTAAGGTTCCACCGTTCAATCAGTCCAGTGACGATATTACATTCTGGCTGGATAGATTTGAACGTTCTTGTCGTACACATAATGTGGATAAATCACAATACGCTAATCAATTATCAGAAAACTTGAAAGGTGAATCTTTGACTAGATTATGCCTTGTAGGAGAAGCAGATAAGGATAATTATGATGTCATTAGGGCGGATTTGATAAAAAAATATCAGCTAAGTGAGGAAGGCTATCGCCTTTTATTTAACACGATGGTGCCTGAGACGGGTGTAGAATTCTCAGAATTCACTGCAAAGGCACGTCTCACAGTTGATCGTTGGATTGAGCTTTCCAAAACAGAAAAAACGTATGAAGGACTTATGGATTTGTTGCTCAGAGATAAGATTATGTCATGTGTGAACAAACCTTTCCTTGAATTTATACATGAGCGTAAACCCAAATCTCTAAAAGAAATGGAAGAATATTGTTCCCAATATGTCACTGCACACCCCGACGTGACTTTTGGCAACACTAAGATTAAGGAGAGTATGCCAGTTGCTTCAGCAACACCATACAATCCCAATTATTCACACAGATTTCAGGGACCTCAAAACAGATTTGATAAAAAAGGTAACCATAATAGTTATCAAAACCAAGGTAACCAATCATTTCAGGGTTCTTCTTCAAAGAACTGGAGACGAGCTGATAGCTCTCGACACAGGGGTGGTCATAATTATAGGAATTTCCGTAGAGGAAGTAATTATAGAAACTATCAGGGTTATCCGTCTTGGAGTCAACAAGATCATAATTACAGAGATACTCATTATAATGAATATGATAATGGTAACCAAGGGAACTATGACTCAAACCCAAATAGGGGTTACAATAGAGGTAACAATAACTACAGAGGTGATAATAACCGAGGTAGATCTCAAAACAAAAGACATAAACCACATTTTCAGGCAAACTCTGCACAACAAGAGTCCCATGAAGCCTATAAACAGAGTAAAGATAATAATGATGCTAGTAATATGGCATGTGCCGCTTTTGATTTTGGGAGAGCATCTCAGTGCCCCCAATGCAAAACGTTATTTGAGCCAACCACAGTGTCTACTTTAAGCTGTGGCCATCCTCTTCCTGCTCTTCCGGCATCAGTCGCGCATGATGGAAGAGGTTCTCTTGTCTTACATAAGGGTTTAGTGAATAACAATCCAGTCTCTGTGCTATTTGATTCTGGATGCACCACAATTGGTGTTAGGCAGTCACTCGTAGATCCTTCCCGTGCCACTGGACAAGTAGTCAAATGTGTAACATTTGGCGGCACATTAGAGAAATACTCTACTGCTATCATTAGGATTGCTACTCCTTTCTTTACAGGAGATGTACACGCATGTCTTCTTCCGAATCCGATCGCTGACCTCATCATCGGTCGCATTCATGGAGTCAAAGAATGCACTCCGCAACAAATTTCCACGTGGGAAAGGCAAAACATGCAGATTGCTAACGCTGTAGTCACTAGAGCTCAGGCTCTTAATATGCCTCAAACTTCATCTACTGAAGATAATGAAGTGCATAACCAAGATAATCCCTTGGTAATTTCTCGTGACTCGTTTATAAAACAGCAAGAAGATGATCCCACTCTGAAGAAATTCTTCATTCTTGCAACTAAAGGTGATCCGAATAAAGACACAAGTCGTAAATCGTGGATTACAAAGAAGAATGGCGTACTTGTACGTATGGTTCAAGACTCCATTACGTCAAGTCATTCTCAAATCCTGGTTCCCAAGAATTTGAGAGTTAAAATTTTGCAGCACGCTCACGACTCTCAGTGTGCTGGACACATGGGTTTTTCCCGTACTAAGTCAAGAGTCCTTGCGGCTTTCTTTTGGCCATTGGTAAACAAGGACATACGGATTTATTGTCGATCTTGTAAAGTATGTCAGGAAGTTAAATCCAAAGGTCCACGGCATGCTGCACCCATTCAGGCGGCGGACATTCCTATTCGGCCGTTTCAAAAAATGGCCATAGACATTATTGGTCCATTTAAGATCAAGTCTGCCAGAGGACATCAGTTTATCTTGACGTGTGTTGATATGTGCACACGTTGGCCAGAGGCTATTCCTCTGAAGAGCATTACTACTGCTGATATTGCAGATGCTCTTTGGCTTATATTTTCTCGTCTGGGGTTCCCCGGAGAGATATTGTCAGACCATGGCACCCAACTAATATCAGATACCATGTCTCAAGTAATGTCTACTCTGCAGATAGATAGATCTTTAAGTAGTATCTACCATCCAATGTCTAATGGTATGGTCGAACGCCTTAATAGAACACTTAAAAACTTACTGGGGAAGATAACTGAGGATCATCCTCAAGACTGGGACAGAGTTTTACCTGCGGCCCTCTTCGCTTACAGAGAGGTACCCAATGAACATACAGGATTTTCTCCCTTTGAACTCGTCTTTGGCGCGCGTCCGCGTGGCCCTATGTCGTTGCTTCACGATCTCATAACATCTGACAATATTGACGATGACACAAAGTCATCCTACGAATATGTCATCGCGTTGAGACAAAAGATTATCGAAGCATGCAAATTAGCAACTTCTTCTTCTGAATTTGCGAAACAGAAGGCAAGGCAATTTGCCAATAAGAAGAGATGCTTACGACAACTTTGTCCTGGTGACAAAGCATTTGTATTACTACCTTGTAGGGAAAACAGATTACTTATTTCTTGGAAAGGTCCGTACGATATAATATCGAAAATTTCCGATGTCGACTATATTGTCGATATTGATGGGAAGCATAAAACCTTCCACATCAATATGCTTACTGAATTCCATGAACGTCCGGATTATTTGCAACCCATTTTCCAAGCAACGGACAATTCTCCAGTACAACATGGTCATTACTCATCACTGTCCGTGATACAGGATGAGGAAACAAGTTTTTCAGATGTAAATCTTCCTCTTCCAATGATCCCACTTCATTCTAGTGAATCATGGAAGAACGTTACTGTCTCTCCTGATTTGTCTCTAGGAGAACAGCGACAAGTTTCAACTATGTTGCAAACATTTCAGGATGTACTCACTGACATCCCTGGACAAACGAATGTCATTGAACATGACATTGTTCTAACTGACCATACTCCTATTAGGGTTAGACCTTATCCTATACCTATACATTTTCAAGCACAGGTCGAGAAAGAGTTGGATGAGATGATAGATTTGAAAATAATCGAACCATCCACCTCTGCATATTCTTCGCCGATGGTTATTGTGCGTAAAAAAGACAATAACATACGTCTTTGCGTTGACTATCGAAAATTGAATCAAGTAACGAAGTTCGATGCCGAACCTATGCCTTTACTGGAAGAGCTACTTACTCGACTCTCCAAATCTCATTTTTTCACTAAACTTGATTTGTCTAAAGGATATTGGCAAGTTCCTTTATCTGAACGCGCCAAACCTCTCACGGCTTTTTCAACACCTAGAGGTTTGTTCCAATGGAATTTTATGCCTTTCGGTCTTATGAACGCACCAGCTACATTCGTACGCATGATGCGCCGAATCCTATCTTATCGGTCAGATGTCATTGCATATCTAGACGACATCTGTCTTTTCAGCGATACTTGGGAAGATCACTATTCAGGGTTAGATGAATTGCTGTCTACTTTGCGTGAGCACAACCTGACAGCGAAACCCTCTAAAGCCTATATTGGTTTTAGCGAAATTTCTTTCCTAGGCCACCGAGTTGGTCATGGTTTCCTAAAGACAGAGGACCATAATACTAGTAAGATACTTAACATCTCAATCCCTAAGACTAAAAAACAGGTGAGAAGTCTGTTAGGTCTTATTCAATTTTATGGCAGATTCATTCAGAATCTATCCTCTATCATGGCACCTCTTTCAACACTTCTAAAGAAAGGTTCGCCTAATGTGGTCCACTGGTCTCAGGAATGCCAATGCTCTCTGGATAAGATTAAAACATTGTTTTCAACACCACCTATTTTAGTGCTACCTACTAAAGATAAGACATTCGTTCTTCGTAGTGACGCTTCATCCACTGGGATTGGAGCGGCACTAATGCAAGAGTACTCTGGAACTCTGCATCCTGTAATGTATATTTCCAGAAAACTTAAAGCGGCAGAAAGGAATTATTCGGTTTTAGACCGTGAGCTATTAGCTATGGTTTGGTCGATCCTCAAACTACAGAGATTCCTTCTAGGCGCACATTTCATAGTAGAAACCGACCAAAAAGCTCTTACTGCTATACAGAGTAAGAATTTGAAGAGCTCGAGGTCTACTCGATATGCAATTGCTCTTCAACCTTTTCATTTCTCTGTGCGAGCTATTCGTGGATCAGATAATGTGATGGCAGACATTCTGTCAAGATGCCCACATGATTCCACATAACTATTAGGGCTTAGACGTCTTGATATGTCTAGTTCTATAGTAGTTCCTTTTCTATATCATGATAGATACACATTTGTAATTTAATAATATAATGATTGTATCACTACATAGCGGTTCATTGATGTTTATTCACCGCTGTGCTTTGATGATTTTTCTTCATAAATCATAAATTTAAGATATCTAATACGAAATGATGATATGAATTTTTTAGGCATTGTGTAATTGCCAGAATTGTATTATACTTTGATGACACCTTCCTGGAAAAATATACTTGTAGAGAAATAATTTCTCTCAGTTTATGAGACACATTCTCACCAGTCGCTCCATAAGTCGACTTAGCCTCATATTAGGCGTTATATGTATTCCTGATATTTTCATCTGCGCATTATTCATGCGTTGTGAGCCTATTGTACGTTGCTCCTAGATGTATTTCAAAAAAAAAAAATGTTCCATTTTTTTTTCCCGGGAGGTGTGGTAAGACTGTTACGTGCAGTCTTTGATATCTTACAATATTATACATTGGTATACTTGTTATGTTCGCAAATATTTTGTAAACAAAATAGATATTTTTTAGTGCTTAAGGGAAAGTCATTATTGAGTTACTTCCCTTGAAAGTTGTGCCGTCTCTTTCGATCGAACTCCGCGGATGAATCCAGTTTTACTGCGATTTATTCTTTGTTTGGGTAGTAATAGATTGTTCTTGCTTCAGAATATCTATGGCCTGAATTTATGTGTATTGTTTGTCTGAGTAGGACGAGTCTGTCTTATATCTGTATATCTTTACATATCTAAGTCGAACTATATGTTCTTTTGTCTCTAGAGAGGTCAAAGGCTGTTCGGCGGATGTGTCGCTATGAAGGTGTGTTTTGGCTTCGCCCTGATATGGGGGCTGTGTTTTGCTATGTCGGCTTGTCGCCGGGAAAAAGTGGGGAAAGTGATAGTCGTCTAGACCTATCGTGTATGCTTTACCCCAGTGTTTATTCTTATTGCCAAGGAATGGCAGAATCATATTTCTGATACGTAGGTAATAAAAGATACTCTTTTGAACTCTCGTACGAAGCCCCCGTTTTTCGATAGGTACGATTTTGTACTTCTGAGAGGATATATTTAACTAGATGGAAAACGACTCTGATTCCTAGCAGCACTATATCCTGTAGAATGCAGTCAATTGTTCATGATAAATCTACAGAGCAATGAAACATTTAATGAATGACTAACTTTAAGACAGATTCATTATCTGTATCCAAACGTGAGTGACAGCTCACGAGAGAAGCCATCTTGTAAAAACATTTAGTGACTTTCAAGAAGAGAAAAGGGATGCCCGTATTATCGCTTGATTAGTCCAGAGATCACTGCTACACATGAGAACCCATTGCTAGCGGTTCAATTTGATTATATGGAAAAATCTGTGCTGGACATTATGTTAAGGAATCTTCACTAGACGAGATTAGGTCTAGAAGTCATCTTGGATATTGTTTATAATCTGACGTGCTTTGTCAGTAAACTCAGATGATATATATATATGGGCAATACTGAGTGCTTGGCTATTGACAGTCCATTATACTATTATTCTACATGAGTGCCCATGTAACATTGCAAGACCATTTATCCACTGTACCATGATGTATTATGCCAACCTGTGATTTGTCACTATCTGTGCTGTCGAGTGTGTACGTCCAATTAAACTGTAGTAAAGGTACACAGTCGTTGGTGTCGATGACTTCCAGCCATACATGAGTGTGAGAAAAGAACATTTGTCAACACCACGAACTCTTCCTATCATTCGCATATTACACACTCAATCTATGTCTACACAACACTGCGTAGGTCAAGTTGACATTCCATACTCAAACCACGAGCAACACAACAACACAGTATTTAACTCTGGTGATGTTCGAGTGAGCTTCAGATTTTTCAGCATGTCTCTTGCTCAGGGCAAGGGTCTTGTATTAAAAGAGTTTATCAACTGATGATGACGTCTGTCTCCCAAAGAAAGATCTTATCAATACTGTCTTGGGCCAGTGATCACCTCAACAAGAGAAAAAGATAGTTACATTTATATTGACTTTTCAGTAGCGGTTCATATTTTGTTTATTCTTCCACGTTTCATCTACTTGTTACTTGATTCTATTTGTATACTTTTTCCTCTTACACTACTTTTATTTTCATCTCTTGTATGGTTGGGTTGATTATATGATTGAATATAATGTATCTATTTGTTATAGTTGTATTTATCTTATATGCAAGGAATTGTTTAACTTTATTATTACCATGTCGTATTAGTGATGGTTTCTCCTATTCCGATTTCATTGCTGATTTTCAGTGTTGCTCATTTTTTTTTTTTTTTTTTTTTTGCTTTTGCTTGATCTTGCCTTTTTACTTATGATTGGTTGTTTTCTGCTTAGTCTACTGTATGTACTTAACTCAGTTTTGAAACCGATTTTTTGTGTGTAGACTCAGCTGATTACTTTGTATGCTTCATTTTTTTCGGTTTATGCTTATATTTTCTGTCGATGTTTATTATGACTTAACATACAGTAATTTTTGGTATGTAGATATTAGAGCTCTACTGACCCATTATTTTTCTTGATGTAATTTAAAAAAAAAAAATGATAGAATCATTTTCCCCCCGGGGGGTTAAGGTCATAATTGGTCGTAATCTAAGCAAGGGGAATTAATCGTTAGAAGTCTTGGAAGTACAAACCAGATTGTTGTTATCTCGCCTGTACAGCGTTTGTGTCTAGCTGTTTATTTAAAAAATATGTGATCGTATTATACTCGAATGTCGAGATTTAGAACGTTACTCACAGCGGGAAGTTACCGTGTGAGATGAATTTGTCTGAGCTAGTTTTGAGCTAGTTTGTGAGCTGTTTTTGAGCTGAGCGAGATTCGCTCGCTTGCCCGAGATGTGTTCTGGACTGTACTGAGCGAGGGTAGGCTCGTGACAGTGTGTTCCCAGGGTAGTGTTCGGGAAAGATGTTTAGCCATGTTTCGATGTGTACCAGTGGATATTTTGGTACGTACATTATTGCTTATTGAGATTTATGTGTGATTAGCTGCAGATAGAATGCACTTTATTTAAAGATATGTTTTGAAGGCCTTGGTGTCTACAGGCCAGTGTACGCAGTCTTGTCGAAGTAAGCTTAATGGATATTGAAGATGTTTGAGGCCCTATTTATAACTGCAGTGTACGCAGTCTTGTCGAAGTAAGCTTAATGGATATTGAAGATGTTTGAGGCCCTATTTATAACTGCAGTGTACGCAGTCTTGTCGAAGTAAGCTTAATGGATATTGAAGATGTTTGAGGCCCTATTTATAACTGCAGTGTACGCAATCTTGTTGAAGTAAGCTTGATGGATATTGAAGATGTTTGAGGCCCTATTTATAACTGCAGTGTACGCAGTCTTGTTGAAGTAAGCTTGATGGATATTGAAGATGTTTGAGGCCCTATTTATAACTGCAGTGTACGCAGTCCTTTTGAAGTGAGCTTAAAAGGGATTTTGTTAATGTGCATGTTCCATGAGACGTGCGCGGTTATATGCTGCAATTGAGCTCTATGGAGTGTGTATTTGAGCTTCACGGATTCAGTTATCCGATACCTTATATTTTGCTGTAAACTGTATTTCGTCTATGTCATCGTGACTATGTTGTGGCGTAAATAAACTGTTCACTAAACGTCACCAGTCGTTCAACGCTCCATGACTTCTATGTACGTACCTGTGTGTGAGTGACTGAACAGACACACACCCACGCCGCACGGTGGTGGAGGTGCAATGGTGTGGGGAATGATCAGTTACAACGGAAGGAGTCAATTGGTGCACATTGAAGGAGGCTTGAATGCGCAACGATACGTCAATGAAATTCTTCGACCCCATGTCCTTCCACTTTTGGCTGCCCAAAGGTCTGTGTTTCAACAGGACAACGCCAGACCCCATTGTGCACGGTTGACCACGCAGTTCCTGACTGCCAACAACATTCTCACCCTTTGCCGGCCATCCCTGTCTCCAGACATGAGTCCGATTGAGCACCTGTGGGATGAGCTGCATAGACGTGTTTGTCGCCGAGACGTTGCTCTAGCCAATCGTCGTGATCTGTTCCAGGCACTCCAGGAAGAGTGGGCAGCCATCCCACAGGCCCACATCAGACGTCTGATCGCATCCATGCCCAGGAGATGCCAGTCGCTGATCGATGCAAGAGGAGGCCACACACCATACTAACGGGAAAGCCCGTACGCCAAAAAACTCTCGTGACCCAGAAGCAAAACAACTGTCAATTGATTGATTGGACCCTAAGGTATTCTTGTGTGCAATTTGAACAATTAACTCATTAAATTAAGAAAGTTATTGAATGTCAAAATTATGGCTATGTGTGTGCCTTCAGTAGCTATATATATATATATATATATATATATATATATATATATATATATATATATATATATATATATATATATATATATATATATATATATATATATATATATATATATATATATATATATATATATATATATATATATATATATATATATATATATATATATATTGTCACGGGTTTTGCCTCCCCTTTGCTCTGCAGTAGTGGTCCACCAGTGGCCAAAACTCAAGAGTATCTAAAATTGGTCTTCAAAGGTGTCTACCTTCGCACAAGATTACCCTTGGCAGAGTCGTAGATAGAAGGATAATGATGCTTCTATCTCAAGGTAGTGTTCACAAGATAATTCAGAAGACAAGAACAAGGCTGCATAAGGCAGAGCACTATTAACATATCTGATCCGGCACCTTTTGTGACGTTTTAAGCAATGGTGTGGCTTGTTCGAGCCCCCAGCTGGTTTAATCCAGCAAAATTCCATTTATAAGTATTTGACTCTATAATGTACAAGTATAATGATGTAAATATATGTATATGTATTACAGATTTTAGATCATATATGCGCTTTCTTATCTATAAGAACTTAATCAACTATGAATTTGTAAAATAACATATGACAAATTTAATAATCAATTAGTCTTTAACACATTTAAATAAATATGGATGAAAGTGACTTTAGAGGGTTTTTAAATTGTCTTCACTGAGACTTAATTGGGGACTGATGATTATTGTCCGTTGCTTTTGCCTGTTACAAAAAACGTAACTTGCTGAGTACTGAAATGGTTGGTTGTCAGGTCTTTTGTGATGATGACTCTTCTCTAGAGGCGTCTAGATGAACTTCACTCCTAATGTCAAGGTGGGTGTCTTCACAACGTGTCCACTGTAGGTAGTTGGTGTCGACCCCAGCTCTTGAATCACAAGATCGTGGCAAAGACTCTTACTTCAGACTGGTCTCTTGTAAGTGTAAATTCGTACCACGAACTTTAGGAAAAATAAAAGAACAAATGCCTCTGCCAAGTACATTTGTGGGCTGCAGATTAACAGGCGCATTGTCTCGCTGTCCACCCACCAATGTTAGCCTCTCTGAATAATTATATTCTTTGAGTATACACAGCGTAACTTGGGGAAGATGGTTATAAATCACCAATATTCTTTTGGTCACTTAAATTGAAAAATGTGTCTGGACAGCGCGAGTACAAAGGCTTTTGCCTAAACTAACATTATAAAAGTACACATATCTCACAAAATGATACTATACACCCTAGGCACATATGAGGTAATCATCTAACTGCTCCATTCGGAGTCTGGGATTACCTCTACTTTCGCTTTCCTGTGTGAATTAGCATAAAACAAACACCAGTGCTTGCTGTAGTAGTTTATGAACATGCTATTTTCATATGTTGAGGTTGCCAACCTCCTATGCTTTGTATCACCACTCAGCAAGTACAGACATGTCAAATTCACATTATAAAATAAATGTTCACAACTTACCCCAAAAAGAATGAGAAGTCAGTGATCGACTATGCCATTGTTCGGAGAAGCTCATTCAAATATGTCCGAGATGCTAGAGTCTGGAGGGGGCCAGAGATTGGAAGTGATCACTACCTGCTAACAATCAAAAGAACAACTGAAAGAGTTGCTCAGCCTAGGAACTGTCCAACATCACGCAAGAAACCAAGTAAACGAGCAGGAGAAATGAGCATTAGGACCTACAAGCTGAGAGAGCCAGAAATTAAGACCAGATATCAGGGGCTTATTGCTGCAGCGGTGAGCAACACAGAAGAACGACCTGATGACTTGGAAACACTCTGGAATAAATTCAAGGATATCATAAAGACAGCTGCTGCAGAAGCATGCGGTGAAGTCCGACTTGGGAACAAGAGAAAGAGGACACCTTGGTGGACAGAGGAAGTCAAAGAGAAAATAAGAGAGAAGAAAATGGCATGGAAACAATACTTAGGAGCTAAAAACACAACAGGACAAATGGAAAAATATAGAGAATATGTGACACTCAGAACAGAAGCAAAGAACAAAGTGCTAGCAGCAAAACAGAAGTCCTGGGAAGAATTTGGAGAAAAGCTAGAAAAAGATGCACAAGAAAACCAGAAATTGTTCTATAAGACCCTAAAGAACATGAGGAAGGAAAAACAATGCCCTCTCAAATTTATAAAGGACAAGCAAGGCAAATTGCTTACTGCCCCGAAGGAAGTAATGGGAAGATGGAATGAATATTTCTCAGAACTCCTTGATGGTGAGCATGGCGAAGCATCAGAAATGATAAACACTAGCACAGAAGAGAAAACCAATGATGGTGAAGATGACATAAAGATGAAAGAACTGAAGGCAGCACTGGAGAAAATCAAGATGGGCAAAACAGCAGGGCATGATGGTATAACACCAGAAATGGTTAAGTTCATGGGAGCATCAGGCGACCTATTACTCTTAAGGGTTTTACAGGCAGCGTGGTACAACAAGACCATACCAAAGGATTGGGAGATTGCCATCATAACACCAATTTTCAAAAAGGGTGACAATCGACAATGTGGAAACCATAGAGGCATATCCCTTCTCAGTGTCCCTGGTAAAATCTACTCTAGAATCCTAGAGCAGAGACTCCGACGCCTAGCTGAGCCACAATTGGATGAGGTCCAGTGCGGATTCCGAGCAAACCGAAGTACTCAAGACCTAATCTTCACACTCAGACAGCTGAGTGAAAAGGCCCTTGAGTATAAGAGTGAGATCCATCTTTGTTTCATAGATCTGGAAAAGGCGTTTGACAGGGTCCCCTGGAGCAAACTTTGGGACTGTTTGGCAAGGAAGAATATTCCAGCACCTCTGATTCATGCTATACAGAGCTTCTACAAGTCTTGCAGAAATTATGTGAGGACAGCAAACCATAAGTCGGAAGAGTTCAGGACCACCACTGGTGTAAGACAAGGTGATATCCTATCACCTTACCTCTTCATACTCCTTATGGACGATGTCATCAAGGCATGTAAGGAGAGAACAAGAAAGTATTCAGTGGGGTACTGGAAGATGAGACAGGTCTATATTTCGGAGCTGGCATTTGCTGATGATGTTGCCCTGATTGCTAAATCAGAGGCACATCTCCAATCCAACCTGCAAGTCTGGAAGGAAGAGCTGGAGAAGAGAGGGATGGTCATAAGCAGCTCTAAAACAAAATCCATGGTGATATCACGAGAAGAAAGAAAACATCAGATTAAGCTGGGAGAACAGGTCCTGGAGCAGGTCGACCACTTTAAATACCTCGGAGCTATTATAGACCGAAAGGGAGGCATCAAAGAAGAGTTGGCCACTCGAAAAGCAGCAGCTGGGAGACTTTTTTCAGGCCATAAATCGAGGATTCCTCAGCAAGAGAGAGGTTGGTAAGAAAACGAAGATGGCTGTATACCGCTCCACCTATGTCCCAGTCTTGACATACGGATGCGAGTCATGGGCAATGACTACAACCCATAAAAGCCAGATCCAAACCTCAGAAATGAGGTATCTGAGGAAGGTGGTTGAAGTAACAAGAAGAGACATGGTACGCAACCAGACGATACGTCAAGGCCTTAAATCCTACCCCCTGCAGACCCAAGTAGAACAGTCCCAATTAAGATGGTTTGGCCATGTCTGCAGAATGGGAGAAGATCGGATACCACGACAAGCATGGGAAACAAAGAGCCAAGGATCCAGACCCCGAGGACGACCCAGAGTCCGCTGGGAGGACAACATTAGACAATCTTTGAAGGATCGAGGACTAGAATGGAACCAGGCCAGGAGGAAGACAGCCGATAGGATAGTCTGGCGCTCTCTCTTCCAAACCTCTACACCTCACGGTAGAAGGGGAACGACTAAGTAAGTAAGTAACTTACCCCAAATAACTTGGGAACACAATCTCTTGGCACAGTAGAATGGACACAGCAACTTTGATTAGCTGCTTCGAACCTTTGGTCTGGGGGTAGTTTCAGAATCCATCTTATGACTTTTGCTTCTGATTCCTTAAGTTTCCAGTCTTTGTATTTAAAATTGCGGGTTCTCTTTTAAGTTATAAAGACGCCCAAATACTTCGATCTGTCACTTTTAATTTTGGAATTCTTTGTCCGATCCTTCTCTCTGGCTACTGGGAGTTGTTACTTGACGTTGTTGAAAATGCAGTCTGATTTGTGTCTCCGACTTTGTTAGATTATATCTCTCATTTCCACTCCTGTCCCATATGGTATTTTAGACAAACTTGCCAATGAGAACCATTGTTTATTCCTGTTCTCAAATCAAACCAATCGTAAGTTGGGAACTGGGTGTGCCATGGTGTTAGCTAATCCTCTCCCCGCGTGTTTAAAATTATCCTTTTAAAATTTAAACTTATGACCTATCCTTTTTCAAAATAAGGCCATAATACTTCCGATTGCATTTGTACAAACTCACAAACACATCGGTGAACTTATTTCCTGGCTAATACCTTTCCCAACATAATCTCCCCAGACGGGTTAACTGTGTTATTGATACAGAGATGGTCCAGCGGAAGTATTACCTTATTATCACCTGGGCCTTCGCACATCTCTCCGACGGCTTTTTCAGACTGACAATCTGACTTTCTTTCTGTCGATAGTGCTATATCACCTTGTATCAACAGTGACCGTCTCTAGCAAAGGTGGCTAGACGACTTAAGTGATAAAAGTATTATCGACTGACCTATCTAATTAGCCTTGTAATACTGTCAGGGAATTTTTGGTTTGATCCCTTCTCCACTACGGCAGTACTCATTTTCAATTGAAGTGAGGATTGATTACGAGAAATTTCCGTGTCGACACATTTCTTTCTGCTCTTATCAAACAGATATATGATATTGTCAAATCATTTGACACTCCTTTTTGGTGATAATTCGTCACATTCGCTCTGTGCTTCACAGCTTTGTGGAGATTAACGCAGGTAAAATCCATGTGGGCCTGCTCAGTTTTCGCGTAGTTTGTTTGCTCAAAGCCGTGCCATGCGATAAAATTACTCGCCAGTAGACGGATTTTGTGTGCACAAGCGACGGATAAAGAGATTACTTGTCTGTTCGACACATCTTGGACAGACTTGAATGACATAATGGTTTCCTGTCTGACTTTCGCGAACAGATTACTTTAGATAAAGGTAAGGTAAAACCCATTTTAACACATTGCTGAGAGAGTGTAGGGACGTGTCACTTCCATATATGGGAGACGTGATCTTTTGCATCACGCACATAATTTCAGGCGGAAATAATTTTGAATTACCCCACCTAAACAAGCATGTTTGAAACGATTGAAGCCCTGCTTAGCATCGTTATAAACAAATGCGGGGGAAGCAGGGCCATATAACCTGACGAGTTTGCAGTTTTAAGACACTGAGAATCGTTTGCCAAGACGACAACCAGACTGCCAGAAGTTAGAATCAGAATTCCATTTTATCAGACCGGACTTTGTTGGAGAATTTTGAAGGACTTAAATAGCCCAGGAAAACTCTATCGTTTTAATAAGGAAAACCGGGATCTGAGGAAACTGAAAACACGGAGTTATAGTGGGAATTCATTGTTAACATAACAACACCCCAGAAACGTGAAAAAATAGATCTGCAAGTGCCTTTACTTCTCTGAGCCAACAGTCTGTGAGCCAAGATTGGCGTAAGTTGTACATTTTACATTCTATATTTTTCATTACTAACATGTGAACTAATATGTATATATTGCCTTGTGAATATTAATATGTGAAAATTGCTAGTGGATGTCCAAGTCATATGAGGCTCGCAACCTCAGCATATAGAATGATGATTTCATGAACCACCACTGCAAGGGCTGGTGACTGCTTTATCGCTAGTTGCTTAAAGAGAACTAAAAGAATAGGTAGTCCCAAGTTCCATATGGAGCAAGGAGGGAAAGGTTAAAGAAATGATGTAAATTCTAATTATAATATTTACATGTACAAACCAGTGTAAATGTCTATGTAAACATATTCACTTTAAAATTAATGAAAGTGTTCAAGCTTTTCAACCAGTGTAGATGTAACTGAAAACATATTCTATCTATACTTTTAACCTTTTCATTTGAATGTAAAGTAAATATAAAGCTATTCAATTTAAATGTAAAGAAAGTTTTCTCTCGAGGGATTAAGCTTAATTCTCATCGAGGGTAAAGTCTGAGGTAGATGGGATGGTGGAATAGGAAGAAGGGGACACATAACTAAGTGTCGGGACACTCAATACTCAGAGGGTATTTGTTTCTATTCTTTTACCATACTAGTTGGTGGTACCAGTTGAGGGTACTATCTCTGGAACAAGAAGGTACGAGCAGTGCCCATCAGGAATGCCACCGCATTTGCTGAAATTAAAGGTTGCTGCATGTATCATGCAATTGCGAAATCTGAACGCAAAAAAAAAACGGACTATTGGATGGCCCGCGTTTGGTCATAAAAGTCTTGCATCGGAATTCCATTGATGCAGAAATTATCACTGGCAGTAATAACGAAGAACGAGTCTTAATTCCTCGCATTGACTTAGAACCGAGCGAGCGCAGTTTGCTACCTAGGATGCAACGTCGTCAATTCCCAGTGATTTCAGCATTTGCAATGACGATCAATAAGGCACAAGGACAATCTTTTGATCACGTAGGAGTTTTCCTTCCTGAACCTGTTTTCGGACACGGCCAGCTCTATGTCGCCCTCACCCGAGGAACAAATCATGAAAACTTGAAAGTTTTTGTTAAAAACACTTTTTATCAGGGAACATTCTTTGAAACAAATCCACGCACTTTCAAAAAAAAATGTTGTCATAAAAAAAACTTGTATTTTGAATTTTAAAATATTTTTAAAATATATTAGTTTTTTTATTTACTTGTCATTATTGACGGGTTATCGTTAGTAACTAAGATAATCTTAAACAAGGTGGAAGTAACAACATTAACGCAATAGTTTCCTATTAACGAAAAAAATGAATTGCAATAATAGATATTTTTTTTTCTATTTGAAGGGGCGTCTTTTGGTTATGTAATGGTTATAAAATGGTTATGTAATGGTTATGTGCAATTAAATTAGCTTGTTGTTCCGATCCCCAGGGATTCGAGTTATTCACCCTTTTATCCTTGCGGCAATTCGGGGGTGTCGTTTTGGGCTTACTTGCAACCCCAGAGAACTTCCCCAACTCAGCGGGCGCAGCTGGCGGAGCTCACACCAGACTCACTAATTGGCGTGTGTGTGCAATGCAACGAGAAGGATGGTCCTCTGCCCTGCAATGGGACATTGTGGATGGGGCTCTATCGTCACCCGAGCCGGTGGCACAGCCACCACTGTTACCGCCCTGCCAAAATACGCCGTCCAAACAGACACGTAGCTCTGCCCTATCATTTGAACTGGGAGGGCCTGTCGCCTGGAGCACCACGCACAGTCTTTTGGGGAAGCGTTTGCCTGCGTTCAAAATCAACTTAAAACAGCTAGGTCAGCGAATATTTAGTCTTAAACATAGCTTTGTTAATGACCAAAGTTCATGCGAGCTTTACATGAAGTGTTTAAACTTGTCGACGTATTTTATTTATTTACACATAAATTTTACTCTACGGCTAAACTAAAATTCAATTATGACTTAAAATCGTAAAACAAATAAAGGCAATAACAAGCTACATCATTTATTACCCGCGGGAATTATATTGCCCGCTTTACCTTTTTCATTTTTTTTTTCATTTTGGCACTTAACGGAGTTGAAAAGGAAAATGCATAATTTCTTTTGGTTTATCTCTTTTACGTTGTGCTTTGTCAGTACAGTATATAATACAACGTATGGGATGGAAATTAATATAGAAAAAAGCAAGATATTGGTGAATAGCCATAAGAAACATGTTCCGACCAACATTACGTTAAATGGGCACACGTTAGAAGAAGTTAACACCTTTAAATATCTCGGGTCCACTATATGTAGTGATGGAAGATCAATTAAAGAAATCAAGACAAGACTTGAGATGCCTCAGCTGCCATGACAAGGTTGAATGTGATATGGAAAAGTAACATCAGTTTTCCTGTGAAGATCAAATTATACAAATCACTTGTATTATCTATTCTCTTGTATGGGTGTGAGGGCTGGACACTCACTGCAGATACGGAGCGAAGGACTCAGGCTTTCGAGCATAAATGTTATAGAAGAATTTTGCGCATTTGCTATAAAGAGCACAAAACAAATGTTTATGTTAGAGAGAAGATAAACACCTATGCAGGCCACCAAGAACCACTTTTGTCAATAGTGAAACGTCGAAAGCTTGCCTGGTTTGGGCATGTAACTCGTCATGACTCCCTTTCGAAAACGATCCTTCAGGGAACAGTCGAAGGTAAACGGAGAAGAGGAAGGCAGAGAAAATCCTGGGCTGATAACATCAAAGAATGGGCAGGACACGGTTTTTCCACACTTGTACGCATTGCTGAGGATAGAGAGCAGTGGAGGACCCTGTCTGCTGATGCTTCCACCATGGCACCCCTACGACCCATGACGGGTTACGGGCTGAGATGAGATGAGATGATTCTTCTTCCTCCTCTTCTTCTTCTTTCCTCTTCTTTTGTTTTCTTCTTCTTCTTCAAGTACCAATCCAGGTGGTGTAGGAGATCATGTCTATCCACAACTTCCTGTCTCCGGTCCTATTTATCAATTCTGTTTCTTGACCTCTTTCCATGCCATGGTGTCAAACTGTCCATTATCTGCGCTCTTTGTCGTCCTGTATCTCTGGGATAATACCGCTACATCTTTATAATTAGAAAATGGCGGGGACTGCAGTGAGACGTTGATATACGGCGAAGTAAACACACAGAGGTAACACCTTGTCAATTAATTTTGTTTCCCCAACCTGCAGTAAAAGTACAGGTAGTCCAATAGTAGATACAGCCGTAGGAGGGGGTCAAGTGTCATACTTCGCCATACTATTACTAGGTCCAGCTTTTTTATGAGGTGGGGTGACCAATTCCCTTCCTTGTTGCTTTTCACCCTCACTAAGTCAACAGCAGAGTAAGGTACCTATTTACAGCTAATAAATAGACTGGAGCGTTGTTCAACAAGCTAAAGATATGAACTACCGATGAGTGTGACTGTGGCACTGATAAAATGGCTGCTGAACATCTGCTTCAAAGATGCCCAATATAAGAAGAACAGAGAAAGCACATGTGGCCATCACCAGTACCATTCTTGGAAAAGCTCTATGGAGATAGAAATAGCCTCAAGTTGACCATTGTTTTCTTTGAACATAGTCAAGTTGACCAGTGTTTTCTTTGAACATAGTGAGGTTGACCATTGTTTTCTTTGAACATAGTCAAGTTGACCATTGTTTTCTTTGAACATAGTGAGGTTGACCATTGTTTTCTTTGAACATAGTGAAGTTGACCATTGTTTTCTTTGAACATAGTCAAGTTGACCATTGTTTTCTTTGAACATAGTCAGGTTGACCATTGTTTTCTTTGAACATAGTGAAGTTGACCATTGTTTTCTTTGAACATAGTCAAGTTGACCATTGTTTTCTTTGAACATAGTCAAGTTGACCATTGTTTTCTTTGAACATAGTCAAGTTGACCATTGTTTTCTTTGAACATAGTGAAGTTGACCATTGTTTTCTTTGAAATTAGTGAAGTTGACCATTGTTTTCTTTGAACATAGTGAAGTTGACGTCTGAGAGTGTGCGAAGAAGAGGAAGAAGTATAGATTGGAGCGTTACCCTACCAAGTTTTAATTCCGGAACCCGGTAACGTTGTCGCGAAATGAATGCCCTTTAACCTCTTAGCCTATCGGAAGCTCAGTTATACCACTACAGTCCCACAATGCGTGTAGGGACCACTTTTATTGTTGTTACCAACGAAAAGTGGAAAGTCAGTTTTCATTAATCAGAAATTCATCATCATTTTCACTTGCGCTTCTTACGGAGCATGGAGCCACCGCTGAAGCTGGTTACCTTGCAGGAAGCTTGTACCAAGCATTCACATGCTCCTTCAGTGATGGTTTTTGTGGCAATATGTCTTACATGGTGAGGTTGCTAGCCCAATTTCCTATGTTTTATTCTTTCTTTGTCTTGTCAGAGTCCTCCTGGAACCGTAGCAATTCTTCACTACATGTACACATTTATATTTTTGTGTTTGTTTACTGTGATGATGTGAATGTAATGAAAATAATGATGGAAATGGTCAATTAACACATATTTTCTTGAGGAATCTACACTCATTAAAATATCTCAGTTAACTTCTTTCCAGTGACGTAGCTACAATGCATTGTGTCCCGGACACAAAGTTGGGTCTTCCTTATATAGTGGGCTACAACTGTCATCAATGTACAGTTGTGCCGCCCCCAAGTAATTGGTTTCGTTTGCTTTGGTTTTTAAGAACTATCTTCATTGCACACGGACAACTCCATCAGTGTTCCGATCTCCTGCCTTAGATCACGCAAGGATGCTCTCATCACAGTGCACGAACTCCGTAGCACTGGCGAGAATCCTAATGTATGTATTTTTTTTCGTCCTTATCCGACAAGGCTATGTATCCGATCTCACTAATCAGGAGACCGTGGGGGGAGGGGGATGGGGGTGTTACGGGTTGCCTCCCCTTGCTCTGCAGTAATGGTCCAACAATGACCAAAACCTAGAGTATCTAATATGGGCCTTCAAAGGTATCTAACTTCGCACAAGATTACTCTTGGCAGAGATGCAAATAGAAGGATGATGATGCTTCTACCTTGAGGGAGTGTCCACAAGATATTCAGAAGTAAAAAACAATGTTGAATGTATCTTAGCAAAGTTAACTTAGTATCTGCCCGCCGGCTTTTGTGAAGAGATATATTGTATGATTTAGCTCGTTCAAGCCCCCAACTCAATTAACAGTAAAATTCTTCTCATTGGCTCTATAGGAGTAAATGTTATATATATATATATATATATATATATATATATATATATATATATATATATATATATATATATATATATATATATATATATATATATATATATTTGGAATCTTGATTCATACGTGTGCACTTCTCTCTGTAACAAATGAATCAACTATGAATTTGTAAAATAACATATAATAAATTTAATAATCAATTATTATGTAACATTTAAAAATAAATAAGGTTATGGTTAGATGTAATGTAGAAAAATTTTATATTCGTCATTGATAATTGATGACGGAATGTAAATGTTCGTTGCTGTGGTCTGTTTAATAAGCATTTAGCTGAAAATCGATGAGTGCTGCTGCTGTTGTTCGTCAATTCGTTTTCTGTGACGAGGGCATATCCCGAGCGATGTTGTAGGGAGTAATCTCTCCTGGTGTCAGTGTTAATATCTCCACAGGCCCGTCGAACGTAGCCGTCTAGTGACAAAAACAAGCATCTGAATCACAGATTCGTAGCTTTGAATCGTACCACACATGGTCTTGTAGCCTGGTACCACAAATGGTCATGCTGACTTGTACCACAAACTTAAGAGGGAATAGAAAGAACAAATTCCTCTGCTAAGTCATGGTTTTCCTAAAATTGATCAGGCACCTTTCCAGCTGTCCGTCTACCAGTTTTTGTCTCTCTGAAGTTTTATCCTCCCTTATTATATACAGCATAACTCCGGGAATATGACGATAAATCACCATTATTTTTTAAGTTAATTTAAAGAAAAAATTGTGATTGGACAGTGGCGAGTGCAATGGCTTGTACCTGGATGCTGAACTGGATGACCTAAGAGTAACACTTCACAGACTATGTCAGCAATACAAAAGAGTTGTGATACAGTGGATCCCTTCTCACTGCAACATCCCTGGAAATGAAGAGGCTGACAGATTGGCAAAGGAAGGGGGAAAACTTCCCCAGCTGGACACAAATATAACCTATGAGGAGTCCAAGAGTTTTATCAAGCGCAGATACAGGCACAAGTGGGAAGCAGAGCATCCAGGCCACACAAAAAATGATCCGTATTACCAGCTCAGCAGAAGTGAACAAGTGGTAATCTTCAGACTTCGCACTGGTCATAACAGATTGAGATACCATCTGTTCAACAAATTAAAGATAGGAACTACGGATGAGTGTGACTGTGGCACTGGTAAAATGACTGCCGAACACCTGCTTCAGAGGTGCCCAACATATGAGGAGAGGAGAAGACGCATATGGCCATCACCAGTACCATTCCTGGAGAAAATCTACGGAGATATCAACAGCCTCAGGCTGACCACCGCTTTCTTTGAACTTATTCAAGTTGACATCTGAGGGTGAACGAAGAAGAAAAAGAAGAAGAAGTACCTGGATGCACATGTTTTAAGTTTACATATAAACTCAAAAATTATAATACACAACTATGCTCATGCTGATGTAATCATCACTCACTCCCTGTTCCATTCGGAACATACCTCTGCTTTTGGTTCCATGTGAGAACTAGCCTGAAGCAAACACCAGCGCTTGCTGTGGTGGTTTATGAATATACTATTATCATATGCTGAGGTTGCCAGCCTCGTTTGAATTTGTACAACCATTAGCAAGTACAAACATGTCAAATTCAAATTGTAAAATATATGTTGCAACTCATCCCAATTGGGAAATACAATCTCCGTGCACAGTTTAAGAATAGACACGGCAACTTGCTTAGATGCCTCGAACACTTGTTCTGAGATAATTTTAGAATCTCTCTTATGACGGGTGCTCTGATTCCTAGGTCTCCAGTCTTTGTATTATTAAGGTCGGGTTTTCTAAATAGATCTCGAAGATGCCCAAAGACTTTGTCTGGTCTTGTAATTCGGAATCCTGTCTTATTCTCTCTGGCTCGCGGAGTTGCTACTTTGACGTTGCAATGCAGTGTGTTTTAGCCTCCGAATTTGCTAGGTTATATTTCACTTTTTGCTCTAAGCCTCCGCATTGATAAAACTTTCAATTAGAACGAATGTATATTTCCTGCTCTAATTTGATCCAATCCAGGAGCAAGAATGAAGTGGGTCGGGGCGTTTAGTCATTACTTCCCCTCTCGTGTTTCAAAATATCATTAAAAAATTGTAACACATGACCTCCTCTCCATCTATGGCATGGCTCCTTCCGATACTCTTAGGTAACCTTTCAAATCAGACTTGCAAGATTGCGTCCTCGCAAATTTGTCTCCCCAGACGGGTTTCTCTGTAATAGTTATTACAGAAACTTATGGACGGAAGTGCTTTTGCAATTTTCACCCGTACTTGAATTCGTTCACCAAACGGATAATCGCTGACATTCACTGACCACAGACGTTTTTACAGACAACAGTTTGGTCTTCCATTGTAGTCTGACTCAGTATTGTCGCGATGAGCGATCAACACCACATGTAATTAATCTCTGTGTCTGGGTAGCCGGAAATGAGTTACGTAAAAGTCAACAATCATTTACGTCCATTGTATCTTGCCTCCATCGTTCACTCGCTCGGCGATAGAATTAATCTGCCGAGCGGGGGTCAATTAGCCATGAAATGACACGATCGCAATATGGAAAAAAGTCCCCAAACGTAAGGAGTGACTGGGCACTAATTTATGTGCGTAAAAATGCAGAAATAAATAGATAGTGGCAGAGAGAGAGAGAGAGAGAGAGAGAGAGAGAGAGAGAGAGAGAATGAAAAAGGAGAACGACCAATTATGTGACAGGGAGCATGACATCATTAGGACCACTGGTTCTGAAAAAAAAAACCTGTACCTCTAGAATTCTAGGCGGACGTTATACCTCTTAGCCACTTAGCACCCAATTAAATTGATAGAAACTAGTGGTTATTTTTCAGGTCTTAGTAAATACACTTGAGTTGCAGAAGTTCACTTATTTTTTAAATGCCAATAACGTTCTGATATAACCTGTGGACTTCAAGGAATTGAGGTTTGTGTGATGTGGATATATACAGAGGAATAGAGCGCATATCTTGGAACGAAAAGAAAAGAAATAGAGGTCCTAGAAAACATAGGAATGAAAAGAGAATTAATGAAAGAATTAGCTAAAATATTTTGGAAATATAAAAAGACATAATACATTCCTGAAGATCATAATGGAAGGATGAGTTTAAGACAAACGTGTAAGAGGAAGAGCGCTATAAGTGGGAAGACAATTGTAGTGATTTCTAAATACAATATCTAAATTAATATGTAACAGTATAGGGCATAAAGGCAAAGATAAGAAAGTACAAAAGAATTTTCTGCTAGAACGGTTGGTGTCGCCTAAGCCTTCAGATTATTATTTGCTAACGAATAGCCGAACAAAACGGTACCCAATTTTTCAAACGTCCTTGACATAAACACCCACTTTTCCTAGTTCTAAGAAAATATTTGCCTAAAATGCATTGTGGAACGAGGAGGGGCAAGGATAGATGAAATGCTAATTCGTTTCGCATTTATTTTAAACTAAAAGCCAACTGTAGCACAGTGGCAAGCCTTGCCTTAGGGGTTTCCCCAATACGATGAAAAAGTTAGAATTGTGGACACTACGGTCATGTAAACATGTTAAGCTCTTATTATGAATGACCTAAGCTCTCGTATTTAGCTTGAAAGTACTGTCGTGAATTATTCTAATCCCCATATAGAAATTAAAACGTAAATGCAAAGCCTAACAAATAAATTTAATAAAAGAAAAGAGAAATGGTAAAAGAACAGTGCTGTCACAATGACTGTACTCGAAATCCCCTTGTTTTCTACTTCGTCTGCAAATTGTAACGCTTTCACGTTGATAGTAAAAGCCTACTGTGTCGCTGCACGCTTTCTTCAATGAAACGTGTACTGTATTTCTTGGAAAAAACTTGAGATACGCAGGCTGATCAATGACCTAGATTTAATATTTCATTCATCCCATACACGGCGTAACTAAAAAGACAGATAAAGCAGGAGAGAGAGAGGGGCGAATGAAGGCAGGAAGCATGCAATACTAAACACGCGTCGCGCGATACACACTTGCTGCCATCACGCGTGTAAGGCCACATGCACTAACTTTTTTTCAGACGGACAGTGATAAAAACACTAACCTTCCCAGAGTTAGGTTTTAAAAAACCTGGAAAACGCTTATTGGGAATTATGACAATATACTGGTTTACGTTTGAAAACATGACAGTACCCAGACACCACATGGGGGATGGAAGTGAACAGGAGGTGGTAGAAAATGCACATTTTGAACGCAGCCACCTAGCTCCCTTAGATTGAGATATTTGGGTTCCTTAGGGCTTGCTGACACCGAATATGTTAAGTGTTACGCAAATAGTCCAGGAATTAATAAATTATAACAAAAAAAAAATAGTGGGGATGCCTGACAGCATGAAATCATTTCTGCTCATAAAATTTTTTTTATAACGTGTTTGAAAAAACATTACGTTACGGAAATAGCCTACCATGTTAACTCCTATTTGATTGGAGCGCAACAAATATAAGACTAAACACGATTGGTCGGGCTATAAATACTATCTTGTGTTGTTATGGGAAACGAATAGAAGGGGTACTTTTTTGAAAAGATGTGTAGACATGGTTTCATTGGTTAGAGCTGCGAATATACTCAATTCAGAGCGTCTGTTCATTGCCACATCTTGTAATAAACCTACTAAGAAGCAGTGCGTTGAGCACCAGTGTATATTTTATATAAAATAAAGCCTGGGACATCGGCAGATCGGAGTTGTGCTATATTCATTGCCAGTCAACGAAACTGTTTATTATTCTATGAATTGTGGTAAGCTTGAAATATTCAATATCTTTTAATGAAAATTGAATGTAAATTGATAATTTATGTCTGTATATATGTGTAGTTCAGTAGCAAACATGATGTAAAGCCTATAATGCTCCAGCCTGAACAGAAGGTGTCGGAGGAAAGTAAAACTGCATGGAATGGCCAAACAGTACACTGACACCTAGATGATTGACTAGAAAGAAATAATGCTGGAATTGCAGAGGCGTAGTAACCATTAGGGAGGGAAATACTGGTATAAAGTATTTCAGATGAAGCTGACAGTTGGCCTAACGCTCTGAACTCAATGTTTGTGATGTATTGTGCTCAGTGTAGAAAGAGAGTATAAATTAGTTATGACGTAGAAGGTACATCCTTCTTGTTTCAAGGACCGTGGTCTTAAAGTTATTGAGCAGCACCTGGTCAGAGCTTTGCTGAAGCCAGAGGTGGACAGCATACTCCTTGGTCCATATAGCAACCAGTGGGGTGGCTCCAGAACTCATTAAAGTAATCGAGCAGAGGAGTCTTGTACTGCAATCATCACGAAAGATAAGAGAGTGTGGCCATGGAGCTCAACATTATGTAACCCCATCTTAAAATGACATTGCAAAAATAACATTAAGAGGGGAATTTAATTGTTTTAATACCAGGAACTGAGAACATCTCGAATACTAGTTCCAATAGAAACAAACTATTGAAGTCATGATGACAAATACCAACAGAGCTTGAACAAAACAAAACCAGTATTACCTCATATTACTACTACACAACTGACACACATAGGATACGATTAATAATATATGTCACTACAAGATTCATATTAATAAATTCTGTACATATAACTTGTAATTAAAATTGATTGTGATTCCTGGTTCCCTTTGTATTTGAATCAGGACACATATACATTCATGACAGCACTGAATACATATTGTTATTTGAAAAGTTATCAGTGACTCCTTTAAGATATTCTCATAGAGTGTTATATGTATGTGAGTGTCACAGTGTTGTCAAGTGTGGTGGAATAAATTAAATTGTTTATCTGTCTGTTGTTGTTATGACTTACACTTCATCATACACATACCCTAGACATATAACGTAGTCATCACACTATTCCAGAATAATTCTGACTGAGGTATACATATTGTCATGAAATATTCTAATCCACATATATAAATTATTAGGTAAATATGAAGCCTAACAAATAAAATTAATAAAGAGAAGAGCAATGGTAAAATGACAGTGCTGTCCCAAAGAATGTACTCGAAATCCCCCTTGTTTTCTGCTTCGTCTGCAAATTGTAACGCTTTCACGTTGATAGTAAAGCTTACTGTATTATTACCCGCCTTCTTCAATGAAACGTGTGCTGTATTTCTTGGAAAAGCATTGAGACGTACTGCGTAATGACCTAAATTAACCCTAACATTAATTATACTGCGTTACCAAAACGAACGAACAGATGGACTAAAGGGATAAAAAGAGAAGGGAGAGGCAGAAAGCCGAACACTAAACCCGCTTCGCGCGATACACAATTACTACCATCACGCGTGTAAGTCTACATGCACTAATTTTTTTTCAGACGGACAGTGATAAAATACACTACCCTTTCCCAGAGTTAGGTTTATAAATCATAACAGACTCTTATTAGAAAAGACAACATTATATGGGTTTACGTTTGAACACATAACAGTACCCAGACAGCACATCTTCTAAACAGGAGATAGAAGAAATTGCATATTTTGAACGCAGCCACGTAGCTCCTTTAAATTAGTATTTTTGGGTTCCTTAGGGTTTGCTGACAAATAATATGTAAAACGTTACGCAAATAGTCCAGGAATTAATAAATTATACCCAAAATAAAATATTGGGGGTGCCTGACAGCATAAAATCATTTCTGCTCATAAAATTTTTTTTATAACGTGTTTGAAAAAACCTTACGTTACATAAATAGCCTACCATGTAAACTCCAAATTGATTGGAGCGCAACAAATGAAAGCCTAACCACGATTGGTCGGGCTATAAATACTATCTTGGTTGTTGGGGAGACGGGAAAAGATAACATTTTTTCAAACACTTGTCGAAACGTGGCTCATTGGCCAGTCTCGCTGATATACACACTTGGGAGCGTTAGTTCGAGACCACTAATTCAAATAAGCTTGATAAAGCGACAGTACGTTGAAGCCAGCTCACATTTTTGCTAAAATAAAAGCCTGGAACATAGGCAGAACGGAATTTGTGCCAGTTTGTGCCAGAATTCATTGCTAATCAACGTATCTGTGTTTATTTCCATGAAATTGTGGTAAGCTTGAACCATTCAGTATCTTTTAATGAAAAATTGAATGTGAATTGTTGATTTATGCCTGTATATATATGTGTAGTTCAGTGGCAAACGTGAGGTAAAGCCTATAATGCTCCAGCCTGAACAGAGGGTGTCGGAGAGAAGTAAAACGGCATGGAATGGCCAAATAGTACACTGACACCTGGATGATTGACTAGAAAGAAATAATGCTGGAAGTGCAGAGGCGTAGTAACCATTAAGAAGGGTAATACTGGAATAAAGTATTTCAAATGAAGCTGACTGTTGGCCTAACGCTCTGAACGCAATGTTTGTGCTGTATTGTGATCAGTGTAAAAGAGAATATAAATTAGTTATGAAGTAGAAGGTACATCCTTCTTGATTTCAGGGACAGTGGTCTTGATGGTACTGAGCAGCACCTGGTCAGAGATTTGCTGAATCCAGAGTCGGACAGCATACTCCTTGGTCTTTTTAGCTATCAGTGAGGTGTCTCCTGAGCCCAGAGGAGAATTCGAGCAGAGGAGTCCTTTCCTGCCGCCATCACGCAAGATAAGCAGAGTTGGCCAGCTGAGCTCAACATTATGTCCCCTCATCTTGAACTGACTTTTTAAAATTAACATTAAGAGGGGAATTTACTTGTCTTAAAATCAGGAACTGTGAACATCTCCAATACTAGTCCCTAAAGACAAACTATTGAAGTCATGATGACAAATACCAACAGAGCTTGAACAAAACAAAACCAGTATTACCTCATTTTACTACTACACAACTGACACACATAGAACATTTGTAATAATATATGTCACTACAATATTCATATTAAATACATTCTGTACATAACTTGTAATTTAAATTGATTGTGATTCCTGGTTCCCTTGTAGTTGAATCAGGACACATATTCATTCATGCCAGTAATGAATACATATTGTTATTTGAAACGTTACTAGTGACTTCTTTAAGATATTCTCATAGAGTGTTATATGTATGTGAGTGTCACAGTGTTGTTAAGAGTAGTGGATTAAATTAAATTGTTTATCTGTCTGTTGTTGTGACTTACACTTCACCATACACATACCCTAGACACATAACGTAGCATCACACTATTCCAGAATAATTCTGACTGAGATATATAGATATGTGGTAGCAAGTAAGGTTATATATATAATATACTACTCTTATTAGATATATATATATACCTTCACAGCTGATCTCAGTCAGTACACTAAGTCCCTTATAAATATTTATAACATCCCACTTCACCACATATATTGGGGTCTCGCTCTTGGGATTTTGAATCTTTAACTATTAAAAATATTGGGGGTAATTCACTTCAGGGAATATAAGAATTAAAAGGTATCCTTGGGTGGAATTAAATAAGGTTGAGCTCACGGTGCCTGTGTTGTCCATTAGAGATTGAATTGTTGGTTAGACATTATATAAAGTTACCTGATAGACAATGGCGGACCTGGCCAAATTTCGATCTGCTGCGGTTCAGACTGCAAAAGAGTTAGGATTAGATGGGCAAGTTATGGTTGCCTATGTCACAACGGAATGTGACAAATTTATTGAACGCGAAGAAAGAAGGTTTGAAGCCGAAAGAAGGTTAGAGGCTGAAAGGGAAATTAAGAGGTTGCAGATTGAAGCTGAGGCTGAGACTAAGAGGTTGCAGATTGAGGCTGAGGCTAAGAAATTGGAAGCAGAAAGAGAAGACAAAAGATTAGCAGCAGAAGAGAAGAAATTAGCTGCAGAAAGGGAAGCCGAGGAAAGAAGACAAGCTGCAGAAGAAAGAAGATTGACTGCAGAGAGGGAAGCAGAAAAGGAGGAGAAAAGATTACAAAGGGAACATGAGTTACGACTAAGGGAGTTTGAGTTTCAAGGCCATGCTCCTGAAAATGGTGCCAGTCCCTTTGCCTCTGATGCTACGGTTACTCAAGGAGCCTCAACCTCAGCTATGAATTTTCATTTAGATCATTTTGTTGAGAAAGACGATGATATTGAGAGCTATATAAATAGGTACGAACTATTAGCTACCACGTATGGGTTAGAGAGAGAAAGGTGGAGCTTAAAGTTATCTCAGGGACTTCGTGGGGCAGCTTATGAAGTTTTTGCAAAAATGAGCAGAGGTGATCAGGAAAATTATGACATGCTAAAGCAGGCTCTTTTGTTAAGGTATGAAAAGAATGCAGAGTTTTACAGGAAAAAATTTAGGAATGCTAAACTACTGTCAGGTGAAACCTATCACCAGTTCTCTGCACGAATAGAGACATACTTGGAGAAATGGACTTCTCTGGGGAAAACCCAAGATCTTAAGGAAATGGTCCTTATAGAGCAACTAAGAGAGTCCATGGCTCCAGACCTGAGAAAGTTTCTCATGGAACAAGGTGCAGAGAGGCTGGGTGAGTTGCTAAATGTTGCTGAAAGGTATCAAGCAGCTCAAGCAGAGGTAACAGGTAATAAAAAGAAACAGGTGGATAACTTTAGGGCACCACAGAACTTTAATAAATTTGATCCTAGGGATCAAAATAAAGGTAAGCACCAATTTGATAGGCCACGGTATGACAATAAAAATAAATTCCCACAATTCGATGAAAGGAAATATGATGAAAGAAAATCTTTCAACCAAGGAAAAAGGTGGTGTAAGAATTGTCAGATGGACAATCATGACACTGACCGTTGCAGAAGGAAACCTGTGTATATGGCAACCCTTCAGGTCAGGTCGACCTCAAGACAGGAGGAGGATATTATGTTAGATACCACTCCAGAAGAGATGAGGAAGGCACAGGCTGGGGATAAAACACTCAAGCCTTGTTTCAGAAAATTGTCAACTTGTCATACAACTCCAGGCAAGGGAGATTTTTACATGAAAAACAAGTTGATGTATAGGAAGACTGGAGCTAGATCCAATGGTCACGGACAGCTGGTTCTTCCAAAAAGATATAGGACAGAATTAATAAGGAGCCTACATGTGAAACCAGATGGGGACCATGAGAAGATAGGTACCATCATTCAAAAGGTGGCTCACAATTATTATTGGCCCAAAGCAAGATGGGACATTGAGAATTTTGTAGAAAGGTGTAGCATAGCACATGAGGGAACACCCACAAGTGGGAACATGGATCAGGACCTGGACACGCCACGGGGCAAAATTAGGCCTGATAATAAAAGGAAAAATAGATTTGATAAAGTGGACCAAATGGAATGGGAAGCCCCTTTTCACGGACAAGCTTCACTTAACTGTTTTACAATGGCCACTATGCGGAGAGTGCAAAAAGATGTCTTACCCCAGGATAAGCCGACAATCCCTCAATCGGACTTAAACAAACTGGAGGAAGAGGATGTAGAGAGGAAATCTCTCATCAAGAATTTTAAGAGGGGAGACAGCCCCAAAAGAAAATTGGTAGCGGTCGTTTTGTGAATGATAATTCTGGGAGGAAAAATCATCACTATAAAGCTTCGAGTGGAAGAGACCATACCGGTGCATGGACAAATAGGTCCACACAATTAAAGGTCCATATGTAGCTTTGTTAAGAACGTGGACTGATGAAAAGGCAGAGGAAAACATTACATCTTCATACCAATATGTGAATGAGCTGACCACTCGGTTAAAAACTGGCTGGAAACTTGCCAATGAAAATTTGAAACAAGCCAGGAAGAAACATGCTGCCTATTATAACAGGAAGGCGAAAGACAGAAATTTGGCTGTGGGAGAGAAAGTACTGCTTCTTTTGCCCGGGAGTCAGAATAAGTTACAAATTGGATGGCAGGGTCCATATACAGTTCTAGAGAAGGTGTCTAGAACAAATTATAAGATAGATAAGAAGGGGAAAGAAAAAATCTATCATGTGAATCTCCTGAAGAAATATTTGGAAAGAGAACATCAGGAAGAGACACACTTGTTGACCTTGTCCATCGCCATGGAGATGAAAAAGGAACCACTTTCATCATTTGAATATCCATTACACCCCTGTGAGACAGCAGCACAGGTGAAAATCAGTACACATTTAACGAAAACTCAGAAAGAGAGAGTGCAACAGGTTCTAAATAATCATGCAGAGGTGTTAACAGACCGACCAGGGCATACAAACCTATTGGAATATGATATGAAACTAATAGACTCCACACCTGTCTGTATGAAACCATATTCGATTCCGTTTGCTAAGGAAAAAGCTTTGAAGGAAGAGATAGACTATCTGTTGAAGGAAGGAATTATTTCGCACAGTGAGTCTTCGTATAGTTCCGGTGTTGTACTCTTAAGGAAGCCCTCTGGAGAACATAGACTCTGTATAGATTACAGGAGACTGAATGCTATTACAGAAGGACAGGTGGATCCATTGCCGGATACAAATCAGCTGTTTGCCAGACTAAATAAAGCTAAATATTTCTCAAAAGTGGATCTGAGTAAAGGATACTATCAGATTCCAGTAAAGCCTGAGGTTAGACCATACCTAGCTTTTAGTACCTCAGAAGGACACTATGAGTTTAATAGATTGCCATTTGGATTGAAGAATGCGCCTAGTGTCTTCTCTAGAATGATGAGAAAATTATTGGATCCTCTGAATAATCCCTGTATAACAAATTTTATGGATGATATCCTTATAGCAACAGAAACATTTGAGGAACACATTGACTCTCTGAACATGCTGTTTGATCGACTTAGGGAGGCAAATTTAACAGCCCGACCAACCAAATGTTGCGTTGGATGTAAAGAATTGGAATTTTTGGGACACACAGTTTATCAGGGAAACATGACCCCTGACCCAAAGAATTTAGAGAAACTACAGAAAGCCCCGAGACCACAAACCAAGAAGGACGTGAGATCCTTTGTCTCATTATGTGGTTTCTACCAGAAGTATATCAAAAACTTTAATTCCATATGTGCACCTTTAACGGAATTGACACGTAAAGGACTTCCAGATCGCATTACATGGACACCACAATGTGAAATGACTTACCAAGAATTGAAGGAAAAGCTCACAAGTAAACCCATTTTGAAATTACCTGACTTAAGTCAAGAATTCATAGTAAGGACGGATGCAAGTAATATTGGGTTAGGTGCAACTTTACTACAGAAATCAGATGCATTGGATGGGGAATTAAGCCCAGTGGCATATGCTAGCAGAAAGTTGAATAAAGCTGAAATCAACTACTCAACTAGCGAAAAAGAATGTCTTGCAGTAATATGGGCAATAAAGAAATTCAATATTTATCTATATGGGAAGGCATTTAAGTTGCAAACTGACCACAAACCTTTATCGTTTTTAGCACAGGCTAAGCATGAGAACTCTAGGTTACTCCGATGGTCTTTGCTTCTGGCTCCATATAATTTTAGCATTGAATATATATCTGGAAAAACCAATCTGGGAGCGGATTTTTTAAGCCGCCATCCGTGTGATGAGAATCACCGTAAACCCCAGAAATAATAATAAATTTCTCTATGTGTATATAGAATAAAGGACTGACATATAATGTCTGTTTTAAGAGGGGAGGTGTCATGAAATATTCTAATCCACATATATAAATTATTAGGTAAATATGAAGCCTAACAAATAAAATTAATAAAGAGAAGAGCAATGGTAAAATGACAGTGCTCTCCCAAAGAATGTACTCGAAATCCCCCTTGTTTTCTGCTTCGTCTGCAAATTGTAACGCTTTCACGTTGATAGTAAAGCTTACTGTATTATTACCCGCCTTCTTCAATGAAACGTGTGCTGTATTTCTTGGAAAATCATTGAGACGTACTGCGTAATGACCTAAATTAACCCTAACATTAATTATACTGCGTTACCAAAACGAACGAACAGATGGACTAAAGGGATAAAAAGAGAAGGGAGAGGCAGAACGCCGAACACTAACCCCGCTTCGCGCGATACACAATTACTCCCATCACGCGTGTAAGTCTACATGCACTAATTTTTTTTCAGACGGACAGTGATAAAATACACTACCCTTTCCCAGAGTTAGGTTTATAAATCATAACAGACTCTTATTAGAAAAGACAACATTATATGGGTTTACGTTTGAACACATAACAGTACCCAGACAGCACATCTTCCAAACAGGAGGTAGAAGAAATTGCATATTTTGAACGCAGCCACGTAGCTCCTTTAAATTAGTATTTTTGGGTTCCTTAGGGTTTGCTGACAAATAATATGTAAAACGTTACGCAAATAGTCCAGGAATTAATAAATTATACCCAAAATAAAATATTGGGGGTGCCTGACAGCATAAAATCATTTCTGCTCATAAAATTTTTTTTATAACGTGTTTGAAAAAACCTTACGTTACATAAATAGCCTACCATGTAAACTCCAAATTGATTGGAGCGCAACAAATGAAAGCCTAACCACGATTGGTCGGGCTATAAATACTATCTTGGTTGTTAGGGGAGACGGGAAAGATAACATTTTTTCAAACACTTGTCGAAACGTGGCTCATTGGCCAGTCTCGCTGATATACACACTTGGGAGCGTTAGTTCGAGACCACTAATTCAAATAAGCTTGATAAAGCGACAGTACGTTGAAGCCAGCTCACATTTTTGCTAAATAAAAGCCTGGAACATAGGCAGATGGGAATTTGTGCCAGTATTTGTGCCAGAATTCATTGCTAATCAACGTATCTGTGTTTATTTCCATGAAATTGTGGTAAGCTTGAACCATTCAGTATCTTTTAATGAAAATTGAATGTGAATTGTTGATTTATGCCTGTATATATATGTGTAGTTCAGTGGCAAACGTGAGGTAAAGCCTATAATGCTCCAGCCTGAACAGAGGGTGTCGGAGAGAAGTAAAACGGCATGGAATGGCCAAATAGTACACTGACACCTGGATGATTGACTAGAAAGAAATAATGCTGGAAGTGCAGAGGCGTAGTAACCATTAAGAAGGGTAATACTGGAATAAAGTATTTCAAATGAAGCTGACTGTTGGCCTAACGCTCTGAACGCAATGTTTGTGCTGTATTGTGATCAGTGTAAAAGAGAATATAAATTAGTTATGAAGTAGAAGGTACATCCTTCTTGATTTCAGGGACAGTGGTCTTGATGGTAGTGAGCAGCACCTGGTCAGAGATTTGCTGAATCCAGAGTCGGACAGCATACTCCTTGGTCTTTTTAGCTATCAGTGAGGTGTCTCCTGAGCCCAGAGGAGAATTCGAGCAGAGGAGTCCTTTCCTGCCGCCATCACTAAAGATAAGCAGAGTTGGCCAGCTGAGCTCAACATTATGTCCCCTCATCTTGAACTGATTTTTAAAATTAACATTAAGAGGGGAATTTACTTGTCTTAAAATCAGGAACTGTGAACATCTACAATAATAGTCCCTAAAGACAAACTATTGAAGTCATGATGACAAATACCAACAGAGCTTGAACAAAACAAAACCAGTATTACCTCATTTTACCACTACACAATTGACACACATAGAACATTGGTAATAATATATGTCACTACAATATTCATATTAAATACATTCTGTACATAACTTGTAATTTAAATTGATTGTGATTCCTGGTTCCCTTGTAGTTGAATCAGGACACATATTCATTCATGCCAGTAATGAATACATATTGTTATTTGAAACGTTACTAGTGACTTCTTTAAGATATTCTCATAGAGTGTTATATGTATGTGAGTGTCACAGTGTTGTTAAGAGTAGTGGATTAAATTAAATTGTTTATCTGTCTGTTGTTGTGACTTACACTTCACCATACACATACCCTAGACACATAACGTAGCATCACACTATTCCAGAATAATTCTGACTGAGATATATAGATATGTGGTAGCAAGTAAGGTTATATATATAATATACTACTCTTATTAGATATATATATATACCTTCACAGCTGATCTCAGTCAGTACACAAAGTCCCTTATAAGTATTTATAACTTCCCACTTCACCACACATATGTGGCAGCAAGTAAGGTTATCTATAATACACTACTCTTATTAGATATAGATACCTTCACAGCTGATCTCAGTCAGTACACTAAGTCCCCTATAAATATTTATAACATCCCACTTCACCACATATACTGGGGTCTCGCTCTCGGGATTTTGAATCTTTCCCTATTACAAATATTGGGGGTAATTCACTTCAGGGAATAATAAGAATTAAAAGGTATCCTTGGGTGAAAATAAATAAGGTTGAGCTCACAGTGCCTGTGTTGTCCTAAGTTAGTTAGTCATAGATAAAATTGTTTAGTTACATATTTTAGACATTTATCTGTTAGACAATGGCCGACTTGGCAAAATTTCGATCTGCTGCTGTACAGACTGCGAAAGAGTTAGGAATGGACGGGCAAATTATGATTTCTTATGTCACTGCTGAATGCGACAAATATATTGAACGAGAAGAAAGAAGATTAGAAAAAGAGGCCGAAAGAAAATTAGAATCTGAAAGATTGGCAGAAGATAAGAGAATAGAGGCTGAAAAGGAAATTAAGAGGTTGCAGATTGAGGCTGAGGCTAAGAGGTTGCAGATTGAGGCTGACAAAGAGGCTAAGGCATTGGAAGCCGAGGAAAGAAGACAGGCTGCAGAAAGAGAAGAGAAGAAATTAGCTGCAGAAAGGGAAGCAGAAGAAAGAAGATTGACTGCAGAGAGGGAAGCAGAAAAGGAGGAGAAGAGATTACAAAGGGAACATGAGTTACGACTAAGGGAGTTTGAGTTTCAAGGCCATGCTCCTGAAAATGGTGCCAGTCCCTTTGCCTCTGATGCCACTGCTAGCCAAGGAGCCTCAACCTCAGCTATGAATTTTCATTTAGATCATTTTGTTGAGAAAGACGATGATATAGAGAGCTATCTAAATAGGTATGAACTATTAGCTACCACGTATGGGTTAGAGAGAGAAAGGTGGAGCTTAAAGTTATCTCAGGGACTTCGTGGGGCAGCTTATGAAGTTTTTGCAAAAATGAGCAGAGGTGATCAGGAAAATTATGACATGCTAAAGCAGGCTCTTTTGTTAAGATATGAAAAGAATGCAGAATTTTATAGGAAAAAATTTAGGAATGCTAAACTACTGTCAGGTGAAACCTATCACCAGTTCTCTGCACGAATAGAGACATACTTGGAGAAATGGACTTCTCTGGGGAAAACCCAAGATCTTAAGGAAATGGTCCTTATAGAGCAATTAAGAGAGTCCATGGCTCCAGACCTGAGAAAGTTTCTCATGGAACAAGGTGCAGAGAGGCTGGGTGAGTTGCTAAATGTTGCTGAAAGGTATCAAGCAGCTCAAGCAGAGGTAACAGGTAATAAAAAGAAACAGGTGGATAACTTTAGGGCACCACAGAACTTTAATAAATTTGATCCTAGGGATCAAAACAAAGGTAAGCACCAGTTTGATAGGCCACGGTATGAAAATAAAAATAAAACCCCACAATTCGATGAAAGGAAATATGATGAAAGAAAATCTTTCAACCAAGGAAAAAGGTGGTGTAAAAATTGTAAGATGAACAATCATGACACTGACCATTGTAGAAGGAAACCTCCTCATTGTGCTGCTATGACATCGGGGAAAAAGGAAAAGAGGGTCAAACCTGAAGAACTACAGGAACCATACCATCCCCCAGTGTGTGAAGATGTCATCTGTAATGGTGTCACTATAAGGTGTTTATATGATACCGGTTTAGATTACGATTCCGTTGTGAGTTCTCACCTGGTGCAGGCCGATCAATACACCACAGAAACAGTGGAGATTCAAACTGCAACCAAGGATGTAGCTACCATGACACTTCCCGTCGCCCGAATAAAAGTGAAAACGCGATATGTGGAAGGAATCATAAAAGCAGCAGTGATAAATGAGCCAATCTACCCTCTGATATTGGGGTGTAGATATGTCTTCTTGGGGAATCCAAGAGACCTGTGATATTGGCAACAGTGCAGACCAGATCACAGTCTAAAAAGGAGGAGGATAATCCAATAAATACTCATCCAGATGAGATGAGGAAGGCACAGGCTGAGGACAAAACACTCAAGCCATGTTTCAAGAAGTTGCCCAAATCTCATACACCTCCAGGCAAGGGAGAGTTTTATATGAAGAACAAACTGATATATAGGAAGGCTGGATCTGAATCCAATGGTCACGGACAGCTGGTCCTTCCCACTTCATATAGGACTAAAGTGTTGGAACTAGGGCATGCGATTCCCTTCAGTGGTCATATGGGAATCAGCGCAACAGGACAGCGAATAGCTTGTCACTATTTCTGGCCAGGAATAACTGAAGATATCAAACGATATGTAAAATCCTGTCCAGAGTGCCAACGAGTAGCACCTAAACATTGGACTGCACCAGCAACTCTGGGGGAAATGCCCATAGTGGGAACACCCTTTGAGAGAGTTGCCGTGGATCTTGTGGGACCTCTCACCCGAACCAAGAGAAGGAACAGCTACATTCTGACTCTGGTGGACACTTGTTCTATGTGGGGAGAGGCAGTAGCCCTGTCATCGATTGATTCTAAACATGTGGCAGAGGCATTGCTCACAATTTTCACAAGGTTAGGCTTTCCCAATCAAATCTTGACTGATAATGGCTCTCAGTTCAAGGGGAAACTAACTGAAGAAGTTTTCAGGATCTTCCAGGCCAAACACTTCCATTGTAGTGTGTATCATCCCCAAGGGAACGGCCAAGTGGAAAGATTTAACGGCACATTGATGTCGATCCTGAGAAAGTTGGCACACGAAAAACCAGATACATGGGACCAGTACCTGCACGCCGCCCTCTTTGCTTATCGGGAGGTACCCCATAGTTCAACCGGTATGGCCCCGGCAACATTATTGTTTGGAAGGCCAATAAAAGGTCCACTCGAAGCTTTGTTAAGAACGTGGACTGATGAAAAGGCAGAGGAAAACATTACATCTTCATACCAATATGTGAATGAGCTGACCACTCGTTTAAAAACTGGCTGGAAACTTGCCAATGAAAATTTGAAACAAGCCAGGAAGAAACATGCTGCCTATTATAACAGGAAGGCGAAAGACAGAGATTTGGCTGTGGGAGAGAAGGTACTGCTTCTTTTGCCCGGGAGTCAGAATAAGTTACAAATTGGATGGCAAGGTCCATATACAGTTCTAGAGAAGGTGTCTAGAACAAATTATAAGATAGATAAGAAGGGGAAAGAAAAAATCTATCATGTGAATCTCCTGAAGAAATATTTGGAAAGAGAACATCAGGAAGAGACACACTTGTTGACCTTGTCCATCGCCATGGAGATGAAAAAGGAACCACTTTCATCATTTGAATATCCATTACACCCCTGTGAGACAGCAGCACAGGTGAAAATCAGTACACATTTAACGAAAACTCAGAAAGAGAGAGTGCAACAGGTTCTAAATAATCATGCAGAGGTGTTAACAGACCGACCAGGGCATACAAACCTATTGGAATATGATATGAAACTGATAGACCCCACACCTGTCTGTATGAAACCATATTCGATTCCGTTTGCTAAGGAGAAAGCTTTGAAGGAAGAGGTAGACTATCTGTTGAAGGAAGGAATTATTTCGCACAGTGAATCTTCGTATAGTTCCGGTGTTGTACTCTTAAGGAAGCCCTCTGGAGAACATAGACTCTGTATAGATTACAGGAGACTGAATGCTATTACAGAAGGACAGGTGGATCCATTGCCGGATACAAATCAGCTGTTTGCCAGACTAAATAAAGCTAAATATTTCTCAAAAGTGGATCTGAGTAAAGGATACTATCAGATTCCAGTAAAGCCTGAGGTTAGACCATACCTAGCTTTTAGTACCTCAGAAGGACACTATGAGTTTAATAGATTGCCATTTGGATTGAAGAATGCGCCTAGTGTCTTCTCTAGAATGATGAGAAAATTATTGGACCCTCTGAATAATCCATGTATAACAAATTTTATGGATGATATCCTTATAGCAACAGAAACATTTGAGGAACACATTGACTCTCTGAACATGCTGTTTAATCGACTTAGGGAAGCAAATTTAACAGCCCGACCAACCAAATGTTGCGTTGGATGTAAAGAATTGGAATTTTTGGGACACACAGTTTATCAGGGAAACATGACCCCTGACCCAAAGAATTTAGAGAAACTAAAGAAAGCCCCGAGACCACAAACCAAGAAGGACGTGAGATCCTTTGTCTCATTATGTGGTTTCTACCAGAAGTATATCAAAAACTTTAATTCCATATGTGCACCGTTAACTGATTTGACACGTAAAGGACATCCAGATCGCATTACATGGACACCACAATGTGAAATGGCTTACCAAGAATTGAAGGAAAAGCTCACAAGTAAACCTATTTTGAAATTACCTGACTTAAGTCAAGAATTCATAGTAAGGACGGATGCCAGTAATATTGGGTTAGGTGCAACTCTACTACAGAAATCAGATGCATTGGATGGGGAATTAAGCCCAGTGGCATATGCTAGCAGAAAGTTGAATAAAGCTGAAATCAACTACTCAACTAGCGAAAAAGAATGTCTTGCAGTAATATGGGCAATAAAGAAATTCAATATTTATCTGTATGGGAAGGCATTTAAGTTGCAAACGGATCACAAACCTTTATCGTTTCTAGCACAGGCTAGGCATGAGAACTCTAGGTTACTCCGATGGTCCTTACTTTTGGCTCCATATAATTTTAGCATTGAGTATATATCTGGAAAAACAAATTTGGGAGCGGATTTTTTAAGCCGCCATCCGTGTGATGAGAATCACCGTAAACCCCAGAAATAATAATAAATTTCTCTATGTGTATATAGAATAAAGGACTGACATATAATGTCTGTTTTAAGAGGGGAGATGTCGTGAATTATTCTAATCCCCATATAGAAATTAAAACGTAAATGCAAAGCCTAACAAATAAATTTAATAAAAGAAAAGAGAAATGGTAAAAGAACAGTGCTGTCACAATGACTGTACTCGAAATCCCCTTGTTTTCTACTTCGTCTGCAAATTGTAACGCTTTCACGTTGATAGTAAAAGCCTACTGTGTCGCTGCACGCTTTCTTCAATGAAACGTGTACTGTATTTCTTGGAAAAAACTTGAGATACGCAGGCTGATCAATGACCTAGATTTAATATTTCATTCATCCCATACACGGCGTAACTAAAAAGACAGATAAAGCAGGAGAGAGAGAGGGGCGAATGAAGGCAGGAAGCATGCAATACTAAACACGCGTCGCGCGATACACACTTGCTGCCATCACGCGTGTAAGGCCACATGCACTAACTTTTTTTCAGACGGACAGTGATAAAAACACTAACCTTCCCAGAGTTAGGTTTTAAAAAACCTGGAAAACGCTTATTGGGAATTATGACAATATAGTGGTTTATGTTTGAAAACATGACAGTACCCAGACACCACATAGGGGATGGAAGTGAACAGGAGGTGGTAGAAAATGCACATTTTGAACGCAGCCACCTAGCTCCCTTAGATTGAGATATTTGGGTTCCTTAGGGCTTGCTGACACCGAATATGTTAAGTGTTACGCAAATAGTCCAGGAATTAATAAATTATAACCAAAATAAAATAGTGGGGATGCCTGACAGCATGAAATCATTTCTGCTCATAAAATTTTTTTTATAACGTGTTTGAAAAAACATTACGTTACGGAAATAGCCTACCATGTTAACTCCTATTTGATTGGAGCGCAACAAATATAAGACTAAACACGATTGGTCGGGCTATAAATACTATCTTGTGTTGTTATGGGAAACGAATAGAAGGGGTACTTTTTTGAAAAGATGTGTAGACATGGTTTCATTGGTTAGAGCTGCGAATATACTCAATTCAGAGCGTCTGTTCATTGCCACATCTTGTAATAAACCTACTAAGAAGCAGTGCGTTGAGCACCAGTGTATATTTTTATAAAATAAAGCCTGGGACATCGGCAGATCGGAGTTGTGCTATATTCATTGCCAGTCAACGAAACTGTTTATTATTCTATGAATTGTGGTAAGCTTGAAATATTCAATATCTTTTAATGAAAATTGAATGTAAATTGATAATTTATGTCTGTATATATGTGTAGTTCAGTAGCAAACATGATGTAAAGCCTATAATGCTCCAGCCTGAACAGAAGGTGTCGGAGGAAAGTAAAACTGCATGGAATGGCCAAACAGTACACTGACACCTAGATGATTGACTAGAAAGAAATAATGCTGGAATTGCAGAGGCGTAGTAACCATTAGGGAGGGAAATACTGGTATAAAGTATTTTAGATGAAGCTGACAGTTGGCCTAACGCTCTGAACTCAATGTTTGTGATGTATTGTGCTCAGTGTAGAAAGAGAGTATAAATTAGTTATGACGTAGAAGGTACATCCTTCTTGTTTCAGGGACCGTGGTCTTAAAGTTATTGAGCAGCACCTGGTCAGAGCTTTGCTGAAGCCAGAGGTGGACAGCATACTCCTTGGTCCATATAGCAACCAGTGGGGTGGCTCCAGAACTCATTAAAGTAATCGAGCAGAGGAGTCTTGTACTGCAATCATCACGAAAGATAAGAGAGTGTGGCCATGGAGCTCAACATTATGTAACCTGTCGTAGATTTCCGATAGGAGAATTAAGACTAGGTTTGGTCCCTTCTGAATAGGTTTGAATAGGTGATAGACTCAGTGAGAGTTAGTGAAAGGTAATAGAATTTCCACCCACGTGAGATGATAGATTTTGATATAGTGGCTGTCTCTGAAAGCGAAAAGAATTCTTCTCTCTCTCACCTATCTTCTACAACAGTTGTTACAGCGTCAGACAGACTACACCAATATACATATTACGTATATTTCTATCACTCACAGGCACGCACATACACGTGACGACAGGTAAACACACAGACGTGGGAAAACTATAAAAATGATATATATATTATCTAGAACGAGCTGACCAAACACGATTATTAAGTTCAAGAGCGATTTTATTATCAGGAAAAATCGGCTCACAACATCAAAGAAAGTACATCAAGGAAAATACATATACACATAGTCATAAAAAAATCAAGGAAATGTTGCAAGGATGATAGCCCCGTTATAGTGTTAACTCTAGGTTTAGCCCGGCCCCGTTAAGAGAACAGATGATGGCGCCCGAGTCACAGATACATAGGGTTTGAGTCTAAGAGTTGTCTTTGTTTTATCTCGTAATTATATGCACAGAGTTTGAAAAAAATCTGATTTAACCTAAGACAAAACACAAGAACTCTAGCCTTAGCAACAAATTATGCAGATTGAAAAAAATTTAGGACAGCAACAGGGTGTCAAAGATAAAATAGTGAAAAATATCACTCAAACCAGCGTACACTCATTCATTCCGCCATGGCTTCTCATACTTGTACTCACGACTTTGCTTGCTGCCTCTTGGAACACATTGATTTTAGATTTTCACACAGACTCAAAAAATGCAGTCTTCTGCCAAGAAGTCCCCAGTTCCAAAAGACGTATTTAACTTGGAGTCTCCGGGAACGACTACTTGGGTATGCAAATTTGTTCAAATGTCTGATTAAGTCACCTAACAATTATTCCAGGCGCGGGAGTTAGCAGAGCACAGTGTCAATAGCGTAGGTTTCTAAAAAATGATGAATGTCAGGTCGGTGCCTTCTCTCAGTATAGGATTCACTTTAGTCACACCACAGATTTGTCCACAAGATATAATCTAGTCGGGAAATGATTGTTAATATTCACGCCACCAGGCAGCAAATTATATAGAGTTTCTAGAAGAAATTAAGTGCTGGCTCCAAGGTCCAGTATTTATCATTACAGTCTTTGAAAACCCGTTATAGGGATATTAGTATTTCTGTCTAACTTGCACCGTCAGATCAGTGTTACTTGAGAAAACCCACGTGGTTCAAAATAAGGACTGTCTATTTCTTCACAAGTATGGAAACTACTACTAGGTGCTGGTAAAGTTAGGGTCACCCCAAAACTTTCACTGTGTGGAGGAAAAATAACACATATAATATAATAAACAGAATCTGTACTGGTTAAAACTTACATTTAAACTTGCAAGCAGAGAGCTTTGCTTATCATTTAAACTTCCCGTGACGTAAGTTATATTTAAAAATCAGCAATCCTCATAAATTAAGAACACGTGCGTATTCCGTCACCATTCATGAGGCTGGATTCTAGAGTTTATACGTTAGTTTAGAAAAATACACTCGACTGAGTATAAGCAGTTAAATTAAATTTATAAATAGCTACAATTGCCGTTATAAGCTAGAAATTTTAATTTTATTCTGCTTTCCACTGAATGCTTCCCTAGAAAATATAATAGCCTACCACTTTATTTCTCTTCTGCGCTAAAGAAATAGATTAAAATGAATTAAGCGATTTAACACTTTAACACTCACAAAATCTATATATCTATCATATTAATTACCTCAACCACAGAATTACAGTTAGTCGCACAACTTAAGAATAAAAATGCTGAAAATATTTCTGGAAGTCTAGAAGTTCGACAAATTGCCGAAACAAACTGAGATCTTCGCTAACAGCTATTCTGTTTTCGAGCGACCTATCTACTGTGGAGTCTATGAGCGAGAATGAAATTAAAGTTTCAAACTTGGCCAATATCTTAAAATCAGACAAAGGGCCCAAACTTATTTCGCCAAGCGAAATTATCTCCCCTACTCCCAACATTTACGTCCGCTTAACGCGTGTCGTAACTGTCACCTACTGACCACGATGTACGCATGTCAGTTTCAAATCCCAGACAGCCTGACTCCATTTCAGGGCAGTTTTCACACTACAGCTGACCATGGCCCAAGTGAGCGCCGTGTCAGTTTGGGATTTTCCAGACAAATGTCTGGATACTGACCGGTGCAGATGTAAAGTAGAGGTGGGCGAATCGATACACTCCGTTGTTTCGAGACAGTCGGCTCAATTAATTATACTGTGTCGAAACAGTGTGTCGAAACAGTGTGTCGACACAATTGCCCGTATAATAGGGGAGAAAGAAGTCTCTTATAGACAGTACCGGGGCGGGTATACATGAATTGTGTGAGACAATTTTCTCAGTTTTTACTGTCGTGTGTGAAAATCTATGTCGTTTCGTGTGACCACAATTCAATATTTTTACACAAGTCTTCATTATGATGAAATAAAACGTAGATATGATGATAGCTGCAGTATATGGGAAAATAATAAAAAAAACAACAATAATAATAACAACAGTAATAATAACACATGATATCAAACTAGAGTAAGCTAGTTTTGGTAGACAATGATTCAAATCCACACCGAGTAGGCCTACACAGATATCAGCAGAACTAATAAAGTGTCCATTACATTTATACGAACACACGGACACTTTCAACTTTAACATAGCGCCTAAAACATTGACAACTGCAGCACTGACACAATTTCCAGTGTCTATAACTTCTCAGCAAAAATAATATCACTTGTAAAATCAAGTCATCATAACACATCCCTGAAAAATATGACATGTTTGATATTCCATACTAATGTTCCGAACGGTTTATTCAAATTTTACAAAGGCCCACGGAAAGTGATACAGTGTGTCTCTTTGCAAAACAGCGAGGCAGAAACGAACTGAAACTGTGTCCATGTGTCGGACTCGGTGCATTGTTTGACTCATACACACAGTAGCCATCTCTACTCTGCAAAACAGCGAGGCAGACACGAACCGATACAGTATCGACACGGCAAGAAGGCTCAGTATCGAAGCGTTCGGGTACGAAACTGTGTCGAACCATTGTTTCGAAACATACACACAGTAGCCATCTCTAATGTAAAGTATCACACCTCACAGGGACTAATGCCGAGAAGGAGCTCGCGCGCTCGGTGAGAATGTAGACGATTTGCTACGTCCTATGTTCAGCGAACCGACTTATCACGCCTTCTGACGCCCTGCAGCCCTGACATCTACGTAATATCGTCCTAGCGCGATTCTCAGTTTAAGAGAAAGGAAAACAGGTAAAGTTTGCGAATTATATGAAAATAATATTCGCAAAACGAATGGATGAAAAAATATACAGGAAAAAAAAAAGAAATACAGAGATAATAAAAGAGAGAGTTCGAGAGAAAGAATAGGAAAAAGATGTAGGAAATTAAATGAATATAAAACCTACGTGACATAACCCCATCTTAAAATGACATTGTAAAAATAACATTAAGAGGGGAATTTAATTGTTTTAATACCAGGAACTGAGAACATCTCGAATACTAGTTCCAATAGAAACAAACTATTGAAGTCATGATGACAAATACCAACAGAGCTTGAACAAAACAAAACCAGTATTACCTCATATTACTACTACACAACTGACACACATAGGATACGATCAATAATATATGTCACTACAAGATTCATATTAATAAATTCTGTACATATAACTTGTAATTAAAATTGATTGTGATTCCTGGTTCCCTTTGTATTTGAATCAGGACACATATACATTCATGACAGCACTGAATACATATTGTTATTTGAAAAGTTATCAGTGACTCCTTTAAGATATTCTCATAGAGTGTTATATGTATGTGAGTGTCACAGTGTTGTCAAGTGTGGTGGAATAAATTAAATTGTTTATCTGTCTGTTGTTGTTATGACTTACACTTCATCATACACATACCCTAGACATATAACGTAGTCATCACACTATTCCAGAATAATTCTGACTGAGGTATACATATGTGGCAGCAAGTAAGGTTATCTATAATACACTACTCTTATTAGATATAGATACCTTCACAGCTGATCTCAGTCAGTACACTAAGTCCCCTATAAATATTTATAACATCCCACTTCACCACAAGTACATGGAAAAAGAGTGAACGAGAGGTAGTTTAAAAATAAACAACTAACATAGAAAAAAAGATAGAATTTTGAACCAACCCACATAGCCCCTTAAAAATCGTAGATTCGTGTACTTGAAGACTTGCTGACCAAGAATATGTTATTAGTTATCTAAATAGTCCCTTAACTAATCAAATAATGATAAAACAATACATAGAGATCAGAGATACTGTCAGGTCAAGTCATATCTGCTTAGATTGGATCGCATATTTTTTGGGGAAAAAGTAGGTGACGGATAGGCTCAGATAGTACAGTGAATCCGATTGGGTGGCATTTGAAGTGAGACGAAATATTATTGGCTGACCTTTGAATAAACATAAATAGCCTAGTAACGTAGGAAAGGTTTGAATGATATTTTTTGAAAAGACTGTTTACACTGTAAAATTAAAAGTGATTGGCCAACTGAGTCGATATTGTCAGAACAAGCGTAAGGGGGGACGCCATTTCTTTAAAAATTTTCAACAGCGATAGATGAGATCAGGCTGTGCTTTCAAATACAATTTCTGGGCAGCCTGGACAACAGAACAGATCGAAACTGTATCAGTCATCGTCTCTGTGTATTTCATTGAAAAAAATTGTGGTAAGATTGACATTTATTAATATGTATTTTATATAAAAATTGAATGTGAAATAATAATATATGTCTGGACATGAGTGGGTCTATAGCGAACATGAGGAAAAGCCTAAAGATTGATCCACCATGTGATAGACTGTCAGAGAGGTGTAAAACTACAAGAATATATATGAGTGTCATAAAGGAGCATAACACCTATCCTATTATATGGAAGAGATTACAGCTGGAATTGCAGTGGCGTTGTAACTAGTAGGGAAAGGAATACTGGTGTACATTGTCACATCAAAAGAAAATGGTGGCATAGGTTTGTATAAGGATATGACCCTTTTTCTTTGTTTGTAATGTACCTGTCCTAGAATGTGGACTATTAGTGTATGCTAGGTATTAAGAAGGATGCATACCTTCACATTTCAGAGGTCATGGGTACTGACGTTAATGTGGTACCAAACGCTTGAAAACTGATTGATTCAGGACTCTGCCTGTTTACTGCGAGCCCATGCTAGTGGCCATTGCCTATCAAACAGGGAACAGATTGTCAAGCGAGCAGAGGAAAGGTTCAACCTATATTCTACTGCCAAGATAAGTTCTCGTTTGGCACCTGAGAGCTCAACTACCAGAATTAAAGAAGAAATATAAAAAGTGACCGTGAATAAACTGGGACAAATATTTAATAGTTCCACAAGTGACAAATAGAAACAAACATTATTAAAAGGGGTATGATTTCAAACAACAACCTAGTGGTACTACCAGTATTACCTTAAAGTAGGAGAACACTACAGACGTTTATTAGAAAAATATTTTATGTATGGACAGAGGATCTATTGTGCTATTTGACTGATGTAATTGATTATTTTGATTTCACTTTTAAATTGTCAGTCCTGATTCAAAATAAATTAGAATCAGGATAATAAAATTGTAAAAATCATATTTACACAAATTTCAACCACAGTCTTAAATAAGATAGCCTTTTAAAGTGTCATTTGTATGTTATTGTGGTAGTACTGTGTGCTGTTGTGAATAATAAACTATTTGTTTGTATGTTTGTTGATTTTGTACATTACACTCTACATTCATAACCCTAGACACTACACGAAGTCATTTAATATAATAATATAAATACAGTTTGAATGAGATAAAAGGGGTGGTAGCGGAAAGGTACCCTGAAAAATTCACAATACTATTGGGTAAATTCAGGGACCTTCATAGCTAATCTCATTTAATACAAATATAATAATACCTACAACAATTCATAACATTAAATCCACCACATATGTTGGGGTCTCGCTCCTGGTGATTGAATTTCTCATAACACCAGCTATATTGGGTAGTTTGCTTCTGGGATTTTAAATTCTTAAAATATTATCAATTATATTAGGAATCTCAGATAGTATAAAACTAAAAGCATTCCTTTTGGAGAAATTGAATAGTAGTTGAGCTATCAGTGCCTGTGGTTGTTCTTGGTTATCACTAGAAATTATTAGCCATAATTAGAGATTTATATAGTTAGAAATTTTAAAGGTTGCATAGTACAAATGGCTGATCTGGCAAAGTTTCGATCTGCTGCTGTGCAGACTGCGAAAGAAATGAACATGGAGGGTCAAGCTTTGATCCAATATGTAACTTCAGAATGCGACAAGTATATTGAAAGGGAGGATAGGAAGATAGCTGAAGAGAAGAGGTTACAAATTGAGGCTGACAAAGAAATTAAGAGGTTGCAGATTGAGGCTGACAAGGAGGCTAGGGCATTGGAAGCAGAGGAAAAGAGACAGGCTGCTGAAAGGGAAGCAGAGGAAAAGAGACAGGCTGCTGAAAGAGAGGAAAAGAGACAGGCTGCTGAAAGGGAAGCAGAAGATAGAAGATTGCAGAGGGAGCACGAGTTACGACTAAGGGAGTTGGAAATTCAAGGCCATGCTCCTGAAAATGGTGCTAGCCCCTTTGCCTCAGATGCCACTGCTAGTCAGGAAGCCTCAACCTCAGCTATGGGTTTTCATGTAGATCATTTTGTTGAGAAAGAAGATGACATCGAAGGGTACTTAAGTAGATTTGAACTTTTAGCTACTACATATGGGTTAGAGAGAGAGAGAGGTGGAGCCTAAAGTTATCACAAGGGCTTAGAGGAACGGCTTATGAAGTTTTTGCCAAGATGAGCAGAGATGACCAAGACAATTATGACATGCTAAAGCAGGCTCTTTTATTAAGATACGAAAAGAACGGAGAATTTTATAGAAAAAAATTTAGGAATGCCAAACTACTGTCGGGTGAGACTTATCACCAGTTCTCTGCACGGTTAGAGACCTACTTGGAGAAATGGACTGCTCTGGGGAAAACCCAAGATCTTAAGGAGATGATCCTTATTGAGCAGCTAAGAGAGTCCATGGCTCCAGACCTGAGAAAGTTTCTCATGGAACAAGGTGCAGAGAGGCTGGGTGAGTTACTCAATGTCGCTGAGAGGTATCAGGCAGCCCAGGCAGAGGTAGTTGGTAATAAAAAGAAACAGGTAGACAATTTTAAGGCACCTCAAAACTTTAATAAGTTTGACCATAGAGACCAGAACAAAGGTAAGCACCAGTTTGATAGGCCACGCAATGACTATAAAAATAAAACCTCACAATTCAATGAAAGGAAATATGATGAAAGAAAACATTTCAACCAAGGAAAGAAGTATTGTAAAAATTGTCGGATGGACAACCATAACACTGAAAATTGTAGAAGGAAAACTCCTACTTTCGCTGCAAAAAAAAATGGGGAGAAAGGGAGTAAAGGTCAACCCTACTGAACAACAGGAACCTTACCCCCCCCCCCCCCCCCCAGTGTGTGAAGATGTAACATGCAATGGTGTCACCATAAGGTGTTTGTATGATACTGGATTAGATTATGATTCAGTTGTGAGTTCTCACCTGGTGCAGGCAGATCAATACACCACAGAAACAGTGGAGATTCAAACTGCAACCAAGGACGTAGCGACCATGACACTTCCCGTCGCCAGGATAAATGTGAAAATGCGATATGTGAAAGGAATCATAAAAGCAGCAGTGATAAATGAACCAATCTACCCTCTGATATTGGGGTGTAGATATGTCTTCTTGGGGAATCGCAAGAGACCTGTGACCATGGCAACAGTGCAGACCAGATCACAGTCTAAAAAGGAGGATAATCCGATAAATACCCATCCAGATGAGATGAGGAAGGCACAGGCGGAGGATAAGACCCTCAAGCCTTGTTTTAAGAAATTGCCCAAATGTCATACACCTCCAGGCAAGGGAGATTTCTATATGAAGAACAAATTGATATATAGGAAGGCTGGAAATGGATCCAATGGTCACGGACAGCTGGTCATTCCCAATTCATATAGGACTAAAGTGTTGGAACTAGGGCATGCGATTCCCTTCAGTGGTCATATGGGGATCAGCGCAACAGGACAGCGTATAGCTTGTCATTATTTCTGGCCAGGAATAACTGAAGACATAAAGAGATATGTAAAATCCTGTCCAGAGTGCCAAAGGGTAGCTCCAAAGCATTGGACTGCTCCAGCAACTCTAGGGGAAATGCCCATAGTGGGAACACCTTTTGAAAGAGTTGCAGTGGACATTGTGGGACCTCTCACTCGGACCAAGAGGAGGAACAGTTACATTCTGACTCTGGTGGACACTTGTTCTATGTGGGGAGAGGCGGTAGCCCTGTCATCAATTGATTCGAAGCATGTGGCAGAGGCATTACTCACAATCTTCACCAGGTTAGGCTTTCCTAACCAAATCTTGACTGATAATGGCTCTCAGTTCAAGGGGAAACTAACAGAAGAAGTATTCAGGATCTTTCAAGCCAAACACTTTCATTGTAGCCCGTATCATCCTCAAGGAAATGGCCAAGTGGAAAGATTTAACGGGACACTCATGTCGATCCTGAGGAAGTTGGCACATGAAAAACCAGATACATGGGACCAGTACCTTCCCGCCGCCTTGTTTGCCTATCAGGAGGTACCCCATAGTTCAACCGGTATGGCCCCGGCAACCTTGTTATTTGGAAGGCCAATAAAAGGTCCCTTGGAAGCCTTGTTAAGGACATGGACCGATGAAAAGGCAGAAGAAAATATTACCTCATCATATCAATATGTGAACGAGCTGACCACTCGTCTTAAAACTGGCTGGAAACTTGCCAATGAAAATTTGAGACAAGTCAGGAAAAAGCATGCTGCCTATTACAATAAGAAAGCGAAGGATCGAGAATTAGCTGTGGGAGAGAAGGTGCTCCTTCTACTGCCCGGCAGCCAGAATAAATTGCAAATTGGATGGCAAGGTCTATATACAGTTCTAGAGAAGGTGTCTATAACAAATCATAAGATAGATAAGAAAGGGAAAGAGAAAATCTATCATGTGAATCTCCCAAAGAAATATCTGGACAGAGAAAACCAGGAAGAGACACACCTACTGACCTTGTCTGTTGCAATGGAGATGAAAAAGGAACCACTCACTTCTCATGAATATCCTTTACATCCCTGTGAAACTGCTGCACAGGTAAAAATCAGCACACACTTAATGGAAAATCAGAGAGAGAGGGTTCAACAGGTTCTGAATAATCATACAGATGTGTTAACGGACCGTCCGGGGCATACAAATTTATTGGAGTATGATATGAAACTCATAGACCCAACACCAATCTGTATGAAAGCCTATTCGATTCCGTTTGCTAAGGAGAAAGCTTTAAGGGAGGAGATAGATTATCTGTTGAGAGAAGGGATTATCTCGCACAGTGAATCTCCCTACAGCTCCAGTGTGGTTCTGTTGAGAAAACCCTCTGGAGAACACCAACTGTGTATAGATTACAGGAAACTGAATGCTGTCACAGAAGGTCAGGTGGATCCATTACCTGATACAAATCAGCTGTTTGCCAGGCTGAATAAAGCTAAATATTTCTCTAAAGTGGATCTGAGTAAAGGCTACTATCAGATTCCAGTAAAGCCGGAAGTCAAACCTTATTTAGCGTTTAGCACCTCGGAAGGACATTATGAATTTAATATGTTGCCATTCGGGCTGAAAAATGCACCGAGTGTGTTTTCGAGGATGATAAGAAAGTTACTGGATCCCCTGAAGAATCCATGCATCACCAACTTCATGGATGATATTCTCATAGCAACAGAAACATTTGAGGAACACATTAACTCTCTGAATATGTTGTTTGATCGACTGAGAGAGACCAATTTGACAGCTAGACCGACGAAATGCTGTGTTGGATGTAAAGAGCTGGAATTCTTGGGCCACACAGTACATCAGGGAAACATGACCCCTGACCCCAAGAACCTGGAGAAGTTTAAAAAAGCACCAAGACCACAAACAAAAAAAGATGCGCGATCTTTTGTCTCATTATGTGGTTTCTACCAAAAGTATATTAAAAACTTTAACTCCATATGTGCTCCATTGACTGATTTAATGCGCAAAGGAAGTCCTGATAGAATTATTTGGACAGCGCAATGTGAATTAGCATATCAAGAATTAAAAGAAAAGCTCACAAGCAGGCCTATTTTGAAATTACCTGACTTGAGTCAAGAATTCATAGTGAGAACGGATGCTAGTAATATCGGTTTGGGTGCAGCTCTATTACAACGGTCAAATTCACTTGATGGGGAATTAACCCCAGTAGCTTATGCTAGCCGTAAGTTGAACACAGCAGAACAAAAATATTCAACAAGTGAAAAAGAATGTCTGGCAGTTATATGGGGTATAAAAAAAGTTCCAGATTTATCTTTATGGAAAATCATTTAAGATCCAGACAGATCATAAACCACTCGTGTGTCTGTCTCAAGCAAGGCATGAAAATGCTAGATTATTATGCTGGTCTTTGCTCCTACAGCCATTCCAGTTTACCATAGAGTACATTCCCGGAAAAACTAATGTGGGAGCTGATTTTTTAAGCAGACATCCGTATGACAAACATCAGAGTAGTCACCAGGCATAGATAGTAAATTCATCTATGTGTATTTAGAAGTAGGAACTGACATATGATCGTCTGTTCTAAAGTGGGGAGATGTGTAGTGATTTCTAAATTCATTCATTCATTCATAACCCTCCACTCCCAAAGGAGCATAGGCCTTCAACAAACACATGCCAAGTCCTCCTGTCACGTGCCATCATCTCAAGTTCTTTCCATGTTCTCCTCATCATTTTCACCTCTGTTTCCAACTCTCTTCTCCATGTGCTTCTTGGTCTACCTCTGCCTCTCTTGCCCTGGGGGTTCCAGAACAAGGACTGCCTTGTAATGCTATCAACAGGTTTCCTCGGTGTGTCCTATCCATCGCCTTCTTCTCATCTCTTGTTCCACTGGCACTTGTCCAGTTCTTGTCATCAGTTCCACGTTGGTAACCTTGTCATACCATTTTAATCCCTCTATTCTACGCAAGCACCCATTTATGAAAGTCTGTAGCTTTTTGGTTGTTGTCTTTGTTGTTCTCCATGTCTCTGAGCCATATAATAGGACTGACTTCACATTTGAGTTGAATATTCTTATTTTCGTGTTGGATCCTATTTCTCTTGATCTCCATATATTTCCCAATGCAATGAAAGCTCCTCTTGCCTTTTGTATTCTTATTTTGATATCGCTGTCTGTCCCTCCAACTTTGTCTATATTACTGCCAAGATATGTGTACGATTCTACATCTTGTATTGGTGTTTCTTCACGTTCAACCCTGTTATCATTACCTGCATTTATTCTCATTATTTTTGTCTTTTCCCTGTGTATTTTCAGACCCAATTGCTGTGACCTCTCATCGAGTGTTTTCAATTTGTCCTGCATCTGATTACGGTTATGGGACAGAAGAGCCAAGTCATCAGCAAAATCCAGATCATCCAACTGCTTAGTCAGAGTCCACTGGATTCCATTTCTGTTGTGTGTTGTCGATGATCTCATAACCCAATCTATTGCCAGCAAGAAAAGAAATGGAGACAAGAGGCATCCCTGTCGCACTCCTGTTCTTATCCCAAACGGTTCTGTAAGCTGTCCTTCATGAAGAACTCTGCATGTCATGTCTTCATATGTTTTCTTTATTAAATTAATGATCTTCAGGGGAACTCCATAATGCCTCATCAATTTCCAAAGTGATTCTCTGTCTACACTGTCAAATGCCTTTTCGTAGTCCACAAATCCGATGTATAGTGGTGAATTCCATTCCAGACTTTGTTCAACTATTATTCTCAAAGTGGCTATCTGGTCTGTACATGATCTGTTTTGTCGAAAACCTGCTTGTTCATCTCTCAGTTTCTTGTCTATGGACTCTTTTAATCTCTCAAGGATAATCCTGTTTAATACTTTTCCTGGCACTGATAGTAACATTATTCCTCTATAATTTGTGCACTCTTGTAAATTTCCCTTCTTAGGCAACTTAACCAGATATCCTTCCTTCCATTCTGCTGGTATCTCTTCCTTTTCCCAGACTTTGCCAAGTAATTTATATAACATCTCTGTAGCCGTGTCGATATCTGCTTTGATGGCCTCTGCTGGAATGCCATCAGGTCCAGACGCTTTTCCATCTCTTAGATGCTTTATGGCTTTCTTTATTTCTTCCTTCGTTGGTCTTTCACCGTTAATTTGTAGCTCTTCTTCTGCTGGCTGGATGTCCGGTGGGTTTTGTGGAGCTGGTCTATTGAGAAGGTCCCCAAAATATTCTGTCCATCTCTTCATTTGCTCTTGTATATTGCTGAGCAGTTTCCCATTCTTGTCTTTTATGAGGCAACTTGTTTGCTTGTATTTCCCTGTTAGCTTCTTTGTGCTGCTATACAGTTCTCTCATATTTCCTTTGGCTGCAGCATCTTCTGCCTCTCTTGTCAACTCCTCAATATACTTCCTCTTGTCTCTTTTGATACTTCTTTTTACTTCTTTGTTTGCTTCTGTGTACACTTCTTGAGCCTTGGCTTTGGAACTTCTGGTTTTGCTTGTGTTTAACTCTGCTTTCTTGTTTTTTCTGTCTTTTATCTTATTGATGGTTTCTGTTGTTATCCATGCTTTTTGTTGTCTTTCCCTTTTCCCCAGTATTTCTTCACATGTCTCCTTCCATACAGTTTTGACCTGCTGCCAATAGTCTTCTGTATTCTCTACATCTTCCAGCTGTTGGAGCACTTGGAATTTGTTGGATACTGTGACCGCAAATTTGTCTCTTGTTTCTTGATTTCTTAGCTGTCCTACATTAAACTGTTGTCTATAATTTTGCATTGTTGCATATCTCTTGAGTTTCATTTTTACTTTGGCTATCAGAAGATGGTGATCTGATGCCACATCTGCTCCTCTATATACCTTTACATCCTGCAATGATGATCTAAACTTCTTGTTTATGCATATATGATCGATCTGATTTTCTGTTCTATGGTCTGGTGATATCCATGTTGCCTTGTGTATTCTCTTATGTGGAAACATGCTTCCTCCTATAGCCAGTTGATTTGAAGCACAGAAGTTTGCGAATAGTTCTCCATTTTCATTCATTACTCCTAGCCCATGTTTTCCCATGACTTCTTCAAATCCGGTGTTGACTGTACCTATCTTTGCATTCATGTCACCCATCAAAATTGTGATGTCTTTTCTTTTTACTTTATCCATAATTTCCTGTAGTTTAGTATAAAATGCTTCTTTCACAGACTCTTCTTTGTCATTAGTTGGTGCATAACATTGGATGACATTTACATGAATTTTCTTTTTAGCTGTTTTGAAAGTAGCTGTTATTATTCTGGGTCCAACAGCTTCCCATTCAATGAGTGCTTTCTGTGCTTCTATAGATAACATAAGAGCTACGCCTTCACTGTGGTGTGAACTTTCGTCTTCATGTCCTGAGGACAGCACCAATTCACCTGTGATGAGTTTCTTCCTGTCTACCCCCTTCCACTTTGTTTCACACATTCCCAGAACCTCGATTTTGTATTCCCTCATTTCTGCTGCTACTTGCGCCACTTTCCCTTGTTCGTTTAATGTCCGAACATTCCAGGTGCCAAATCTGGAAGTTCTAGAAGAAAGAAGGTTAGTCAGCAACACAGACTCTTTTCGGCTTTCTCTGTGTTGCATCATACGCCTCCCAGCGAGAGGACCTTCCCCTGTCTTGGATGGCTGTGTTTTATTTTCTTTATTTCACTTGTCCATATTTGTTGAAGTTTTTTGTGGTTTAAATTTTTTTACAGGATGGGGTAACCGGCCCCATGCCCAACCCTCCTTAGTCGCCTTCTACGACACGCTTGGCAGGGGACAGTGTTACTATTCTTTGCTCCCCTTTCGGGCCCCGGTAACACACGGGTGACTGATTTCTAAATACAATATCTAAATTAATATGTAACAGTATAGGGCATAAAGGCAAAGATAAGAAAGTACAAAAGAATTTTCTGCTAGAACGGTTGGTGTCGCCTAAGCCTTCAGATTATTATTTGCTAACGAATAGCCGAACAAAACGGTACCCAATTTTTCAAATTCGTCCTTGACATAAACACCCACTTTTCCTAGTTCTAAGAAAATATTTGCCTAAAATGCATTGTGGAACGAGGAGGGGCAAGGATAAATGAAATGCTAATTCGTTTCGCATTGATTTTAAACTAAAAGCCAACTGTAGCACAGTGGCAAGCCTTGCCTTAGGGGTTTCCCCAATACGATGAAAAAGTTAGAATTGTGGACACTACGGTCATGTAAACATGTTAAACTCTTATTATGAATGACCTAAGCTCTCGTATTTAGCTTGATAGTACATGGAAAAAGAGTGAACGAGAGGTAGTTTAAAAATAAACAACTAACATAGAAAAAAAGATAGAATTTTGAACCAACCCACATAGCCCCTTAAAAATTGTAGATTTGTGTACTTGAAGACTTGCTGACCAAGACTATGTTATTAGTTATCTAAATAGTCCCTTAACTAATCAAATAATGATAAAACAATACATAGAGATCAGAGATACTGTCAGGTCAAGTCATATCTGCTTAGATTGGATGCATATTTTTGGGGAAAATAGTAGGTGACGGATAGGCTCAGATAGTACAGTGAATTCGATTGGGTGGCATTTGAAGTGAGACGAAATATTATTGGCTGACCTTTGAATAAACATAAATAGCCTAGTAACGTAGGAAAGGTTTGAATGATATTTTTTGAAAAGACTGTTTACACTGTAAAATTAAAAGTGATTGGCCGAGTCGATATTGTCAGAACAAGCGTAAGGGGGGACGTCATTTCTTTAAAAATTTTCAACAGCGATAGATGAGATCAGGCTGTGCTTTCAAATACAATTTCTGGGCAGCCTGGACAACAGAACAGATCGAAACTGTATCAGTCATCGTCTCTGTGTATGTCATTGAAAACAATTGTGGTAAGATTGACATTTATTAATATGTATTTTATATAAAAATTGAATGTGAAATAATAATATATGTCTGGACATGAGTGGGTCTATAGCGAACATGAGGAAAAGGCTCAAGATTGATCCACCATGTGATAGACTGTCAGAGAGGTGTAAAACTACAAGAATATATATGAGTGTCATAAAGGAGCATAACACCTATCCTATTATATGGAAGAGATTACAGCTGGAATTGCAGTGGCATTGTAACTAGTAGGGAAAGAAATACTGGTGTACATTGTCACATCAAAAGAAAATGGTGGCATAGGTTTGTATAAGGATATGACCCTTTTTGTTTGTTTGTAATGTACCTGTCCTAGAATGTGGACTATTAGTGTATGCTAGGTATTAAGAAGGATGCATACCTTCACATTTCAGAGGTCCTGGGTACTGACGTTAATGTGGTACCAAACGCTTGAAAACTGATTGATTCAGGACTCTGCCTGTTTACTGCGAGCCCATGCTAGTGGCCATTGCCTATCAAACAGGGAACAGATTGTCAAGCGAGCAGAGGAAAGGTTCAACCTATATTCTACTGCCAAGATAAGTTCTCGTTCGGCACCTGAGAGCTCAACTACCAGAATTAAAGAAGAAATATAAAAAGTGACCGTGAATAAACTGGGACAAATATTTAATAGTTCCACAAGTGACAAATAGAAACAAACATTACTAAAAGGGGTATGATTTCAAACAACAACCTAGTGGTACTACCAGTATTACCTTAAAGTAGGAGAACACTATAGACGTATATTAGAAAAATATTTTATGTATGGACAGAGGATCTATTGTGCTATTTGACTGATGTAATTGATTATTTTGATTTCACTTTTAAATTGTCAGTCCTGATTCAAAATAAATTAGAATCAGGATAATAAAATTGTAAAAATCATATTTACACAAATTTCAACCACAGTCTTAAATAAGATAGCCTTTTAAAGTGTCGTTTGTATGTTATTGTGGTAGTACTGTGTGCTGTTGTGAATAATAAACTATTTGTTTGTATGTTTGTTGATTTTGTACATTACACTCTACATTCATAACCCTAGACACTACACGAAGTCATTTAATATAATAATATAAATACAGTTTGAATGAGATAAAAGGGGTGGTAGCGGAAAGGTACCCTGAAAAATTCACAATACTATTGGGTAAATTCAGGGACCTTCATAGCTAATCTCATTTAATACAAATATAATAATACCTACAACAATTCATAACATCAAATCCACCACAACAATATAAAGAGACAGACAGGAAAGAGTCTACGAGAGTTCACATTCAAGACAAGAAGAGAGATCCATTGCAGCCGACCTTCGTTGTGCAGATGATGGTGAATAAGCACGCTGGCTTCTTTCAGCCTCGTCCACATATGACGTCACGTCGTGCAGGGAAAAGGAGGGTCCAACATTTTTTGACGAAATGTGATGATAGGGGGAGGGAGGGTTGGAAAAATGTGACGTCTCACAAAAATATAATAGTCACACTCGCTTCTTTTATCAATGATGTTTTAACTTTTATCTGGAATAGTTAACTTTTATCCACAGAAGTTAATTTTAATCCGCAACCGTGAACTTTGATCCGCAATACTTAACTTTTATCAGCAATAATTAAAAACTCTTTTGTGGAAGACTTATGTAATATTACTATTTCCGCTGAAATATCGGATAATTGTTATAATCTTTAACTGGTTTAAATTGGTTTGATTAAATATTTATTTTTCGAATAATGTAAAGCACATCTGTAAAAACAAAATGCAGACTAAATAAACTGTATATACGCACTTACGCACAGATTGTAAATGATTACATCAGTTGGTTCAGCTTGCTAAAAATTTGTGTCTTTGATCTCATCAGATTGTTGTCGCGATGGTGATAACTAGTTACTGTTTTTTTTTTTTAAATCTAATTTTACACAGTACATGTACATGTACTGTGTAAAATTAGATTTTTAAAAAAAACAGTAACTAGTTATCACCATCGCGACAACAATTTGATGAGATCAAAGACACAAATGTTTAGCAAGCTGAACCAACTGATGGGACCCAAAGATGCAGCAATAGTGAATGCAGTCAGCGGACCCATAGCTTGACTGCTTGCATCAGGACCAGCGAACCAGAGCTGGTCAAGACCGTACTCCACCTCCACGTGGTGGTCCTGGAAACAGTCTGCAGCAGTGCAGTCTGGCTGAGCGAGTACGGATCGAAATGGGAAGGCAAACCCGGTCCCTAAAAAATGCTGTGCTGAAGTCGGATGTGTCGACCGAAAGGTGCAGATATCACAGCTACGGCATAAAACAGACACAACGCAACCACCGTCCTTTTCAGGGCGAACGAGGAAGAAGAAGAAGAACCAACTGATGTAATCATTTACAATCTGTGCGTACGTGCGTATATATTATGTGTGGGTGGTGGGAAGAATAAAATGCAAATGAATTTAGGTGGGTTAAACAAAGGTTGGGCCCTGTATCGTGCTGGGACGCAGCGCGTGAAAGGGAAAATCTTTGTAAAAGCCTAATTAATTAAACACTGTTTTGCTTAAAAGATTACTTTGTCTGCATTAGTTAACGTACAGTTAACAATTTTGCCAATGAACTGGCTCTTCTGTACATAATCGTAATCAGATGCAAGACAAAATGCAAATACATGATGTCCCAGCAAGTGGGTGGGAAAATTCACAGGGAGAAAACAAACTTAATGAGAATAAATACAGGAAAGGATAACAACATTACATTTGAAAAAACATCGCTACAAGATGTAGGATCATACATATGCATTGGTAGCAGTATAGAAAGTTGGAGGAACAGACGATGATATGAAAATAAGAATATAGAAAACTAAAGGAGCTTTCATTGCATTGGGAGATATATGGAGATCAAAAGAAGCCAAGTCCAGCACAAACATCAGAATCTTCAATTCAAATGTCAAGTAAGCCATATTGTATGGTACAAATTTAAGATCACTAACGGGGAACTGATGACACGAAGAAGACAAGTGCTACTAGACCAAGACATGAGATGAAGGTGCTGGAGATCAATAGAATACACGTTTATCAAATCTGCTGACTGCTTTACCACGCAGACCTTGTTCTGGAACTCCCAGTGTAGTAGAGGCTGAGGAAGATCAAGGAACTCATGGAGAAGAGAACTGGAGACAGAGATGAAGGGGATGAAGAAGATATAGAAATACCTTGAGCTGATGGCACAGGACAGGAAGACTTGTCATAACGCATATGCTCCTTAGGGAGCTGAAAGATGATGATAATGACTAATTAACTAATTTATATTCGCAGCTGCGGGTGTTAATAGATCGCTCATCAAAACCATCAGGAAAAGACAAATGAAATTTATGGGACATTGTTACGTGTCTTTTATATAATGAATGTTAATATTTAGTGACAGGATGGTTCCTGTGGCCAAGTCTTCTAGGGTAGTAGACGTATCAGACACCGAAACAGGCCAACATCAAGTAGAATTATTTGAGCCACAATGGATGAAGTGGACGATATACATTTTTATTAATACTGAAACACTGCTCCAAATTCCATACATTTCAGTTCAATACACAATGGCATATAATATGCAGTCGTCGATATAACTTTAGGCAGTCCGTTCATGTCTGAAACGCTGTCCTTTTCATTTTTAACATTTTCCAATGTTTATTCACACTCGACACTGAGCAGATATACTCCCTGTAAATGCAGATGATACACCTCACAGAAGATCTAGATGTATTAGTGATGGAATAACATAGGGATGTACAATAAATATTCAGGAGCTCAAACACATGCGTCCACTTGCCATGACACACAATGGTAAAGACTTTGCAGACAATCTCCTCACTTCTGCAGTTTTTAGTTTCATGTCTGCCAATACAACCATTATCTACCCTTCCAAGATGGAGGTGAAATTCTTTTCTCACCTTAGACGCAGAAAGAAAAACATCAGGAATGTGTATATTTCGATGGATAGTACCATGTTATGTTAAATTATAGAATAAAAGATACACCAGAGTATCTAGTGGTGTAGATATTTTCCTATAACTGACCTCGAAACCCTCGAATCGGTCGGTTGGATAGGAGGGTTGATCAGTGAGTTAACAATTCACTATCGTAAAACAAGCTATTGTTACCGAAACAGAACCAGGCTCGACAGTAAACATGACTCACTCTAATATCTTGGGGGCTAAGGAGATTTTTAAAATTGGATACTGGAATGTAAGAACTATGTATCAAGACGGAAAATTGGAAGAAGTAATTAAAGAAATGGATAATTATAAGTTGGACATATTGGGTGTCAGCGAGTGTAGATGGACAAGGAAGGGCATAAAATATATTTCAGAAGAAAAAAAGCAAATTATATACTCTGGTAGTAATGATAATCGTCACACAGAGGGAGTAGCCATCTTAATGACACAGAAAGCAGCAGCATCGCTTATCAGCTGGGTACCTATCAATGAGAGGCTAATATTAGCTAGATTTCAGACACGATTTTTCAAGCTCTCAATTGTACAATGTTATGCACCAACTAACGACGCTCTTGATACCACAAAAGATGACTTCTATGAAGCACTTCTAAGTACCATCAACACAATACCCAAGCATGACATAATAGCAGTCATGGGCGATTTTAACGCCAAAGTAGGTGACAACAACGATGGAGTACAAAGATATCTCGGTACTCATGGCATAGGCTGTATGAATCAAAATGGCGAAAGACTTCTAGAACTTTGTGAAATATCAAACCTCGTTGTGGCAGACACCATCTTTCCACATAAGAATATCCACAAGATAACATGGAATTCACCTGATGGCAGAACTAAGAACCAGATAGATCACTTCTGCATAAGCGCAAAATTTCGCTCATCAGTTCAAGACATCAGAGTATACAGAGGTGCAGAGATCGGAAGCGATCATAACCTCTGTATAGCTAAACTGAGAATTAAACTGAAGAAGTTATACCAACAGAATAAAAATAGAAGAATAGATGTACACAGACTGCAATCAAATGATATAAAGGAGGAATATAATGTCAAAATGAACAACTATTTCGATGCTTTAGGCAAAATTGACAACGATATCACCACCAAGATAATCGATACTAAATGGGAACAACTGAGAACAGCAATGACAGAAGCAGCAGTAGCGACCACCGGATACCTAGTACATAAAAAGAAAAAATGGATGAGAGAAGATACTTGGGATAAAATACAAGAAAGGAAAACAGCAAAACTTAAACTACTAGCGGCAAGTACACATAATGCAGTTGAATCTTGCAAACTAACTTATAACTTGTTAAATAAAGAAGTGAAGACAAAAACTCGAAGAGATAAAAGACATTTCATCAATGAACTGGCCGTAGAAGCTGAAAATGCTGCAAGAACTGGTAATAGTAGGTGCCTTTATCAAATTACAAAACAACTATGTCACCAGCCTACTGCTATGGAAACACCTGTTAAAGGTAAATTAGGGAATTCAATACCAACAGAAAAAGAACAAATGAAGAGATGGGCTGAGCACTTCATGGAGGTGCTAAACAGACCACCACCAACAGTAACACCTGATTTTAATAATGAAACACCCACAACCACCTTGCCAATAACTTGCGATGAATTCACGCTGGACGAGATCAAACAAGCCGTTAAAAGATTAAAAAATTTTAAAGCTGCTGGAGTTGACGAAATTTCAGGGGAAATGATTAAAGCAGTTAATGACAACAACCTCTTGAGAATTTTAGATATTATAAATGAAGTATGGAGAGAAGAACAACCACCACAACAATGGAAAGACAGTATTATTGTAAAGTTACCGAAGAAAGGTGATCTATCAGACTGTAATAACTGGCGTGGTATATCTCTATTATCAGTACCTGGAAAATTATTATGTTGCATGATGTTAGAAAGACTTAAATTGCATGCTGACGAAAAGATCAGAGAAGAACAAGCGGGTTTCAGGCCGAAACGATCATGTATTGATCAAATATTCACACTAAGAACAATTATAGAAGAATCAGTGGAAAGGCAATCGCCACTTATTATCACCTTCGTCGATTTTCAAAAAGCCTTTGATAGTCTACACCGCCCATCATTGTGGAAGATACTTACAATCTATGGTTTTCCAACAAAATATGTGAATATAATCAAAGCGCTATATGACAATGCAAGATGTTGTGTTAGAACAAATAAAGGGAATACAGAATGGTTTACAGTAGAAACAGGGGTGAAACAAGGCTGTATTATGTCACCACTACTTTTTGGAATAGCTATTGATTGGGTTATGAGAAACTATACCCACAATGAACAATTAGGTATAAAATGGACAAATGGAAAATTCCTGGGGGACCTGGATTTCGCAGATGATGTAGCATTCTTAAGTTCAACACCAAGACAATCCCAAGAAGCAATAAATAATTTGTGTCATCTCTCGGTTAAAATAGGTCTCCAAATAAATGCCTCTAAAACTAAAGCTATGAACTTTTCTAACGAGACCTTTGATATCATCTTGAACGGGGAAAAACTACAGAAAGTTGAAAGTTTCAATTATTTAGGCAGTAAAATGACTCAGGATGGTGACACAACAAGAGAAATCCATACTAGAATTGCTTTGGCAGCTAGCGCCTTCAATAGATTATCTAACATTTGGAAATTACGATCATTGAATATACATACCAAGCTTCGTCTGTTTAATTCAAATGTTATCTCAGTGTTAACATACGGCTGTGAGAGTTGGAAAATAACAAAATCATTGGAGAACAAGCTGAATACATTCGAGAACAAATGTCTTAGAAAACTCATGAACATCAGTTGGAAAGAATTCAAGACTAATCGACAAATAAGAGAAGACTCTAGGCAGAAATATGTCTCCGACTATATAAGGAAAAGACGATGGTCATATATCGGTTATGTCCTACGAATGCAAAACAACAGAATACCACTACAGGCGCTCACTTGGGTTCCTGAGGGTAAGAGGAAAAAAGGAAGACCAAAAGAAACACTCAGAAGAACAATAATAAGAGAAGGAAGAACGTTGGGCCTAAATAATGTGCAAGAGCTAAGAGGAGTGGCGTCACAACAAACAACCTGGAGAGCACTGGTTTCTGCCTTATGCGCCGTGTTTGGTGCTTAAAGAATTTATTATTATTATTAATACAACCATATCGGCATGGCGACACTTCCTGTATTAATAAATGACTCCGTATAAAATAAACAAACAAGGAGCCCTGTCGAGCTAACCATAATACCGACACAGTCGTTATGAATTTGAATCATAACAGACATATTAACAGAAGAGGAGGAGTGGAGGAATTAGTCTTATGTGGGAAAATACCGGGTAGGAGAGGAAGAGGAAGGCAGAGAAAGATGTATGTGGAAAGCTTAAACAACTGGGCAACAAACAACAACATGGGCAACAACAACCTCATTAGACTATCAAAAGACAGAGAAGATTGGAGGGTCATGATCGCCAATGTCTGTTCCAGACCAGGTACCCGAAGAAGAAGAATATTCGATTACGTTGTTTCTTTCCAGTAATACAACTAAAATAATAATATGGAGGGAAGTAGTGGGGGAAGATTTGTGTTGCGACGTCCTATAAAGGGGGATCTGGGTGTTTGTGACAAAATGTGACCACACACACGGGGGGGGGGGGGGGGAAGGGAGAGAGAAGTAAAAATGGCCAAAATTGCGTGACGTCATAAGTGGACGTTCCCCCCATATGTGCCCATGAGAGGAAGACAAACAAACATTAGAACACGTACCCTAAAACTGTCGGCTCTACGATGAGCAGCATGGCCTTCCCCAACCCAGTTGAGGGAGAAACTGTATGGGGACGACAGAAGCCTGAGACGGAGTGCCAGCATTATATGAGAGATATATGTAGTTATATGAGAGTGAACATCGAATAAGTTTGGACATGGTGCTGAGTGAAAGTGCAGATTTTTTGAAACATGAACTATTTTTATGTTAAGCAATAATGTATATCGGGGTGATATAATCTGGGACCTGTGGTTTTAAAATTACAGGGAAAAGACGTTCAATGCAGAAGATTGTGTCATAATTGCTTGCTTCCTGTCCAGAAATGAAAAATATTATTTTCACCCGTCCACCAGAGGCCGCGAATAATCACGATGATTCACGACGAGGCACGAACCGGAAGTAGGCTAATGCAATTTGGGGTGCATATAAGTTGGAAAACATTTAAGTTTGTGTGTGCGTAGGCGCAATTATAACAAGCAAGGGAACGCAATATTTAGGTAATATTTTAATCTGAGCTGATAGATTCAACGGTATCATAGTAAAAAAATATTGTCGCTAGTAATCTCAGACCATACGGTAGGCCCTAATCAGTCATTTATTTTACATTATCAGCTTTTCTCAGACATCGTCTCATGATGTAGGCCTAGGCCTACACATTAGGGGCCTAAGTCTTGTCAATCACAATCCATGCGGGTTGCGATTTCCTTTCCTGGGCTTTTTTTTCAGGAAGTGCCAGTTGTTTCGAGATGTGTCAAAAACAATGGTACAAGTTGGGGACAGTAGACTGGAGACCTCCATGTTGGCCAAAAACGGAATTTTTGTTGTTTATTTGATGGTTTTTATTTATAAAAAGGTCTGGGTGTTTGTCTGGCATTATTATTTTGACACAGCTCAAAACAGGGATGGGGTTAGGTTAAGGCTAGCTGTAACGTAAATATAGATAGCCGGTCTGGCAAATGGGGCAATCTGGCAGACTTCGTCTACTGTCCGTGTCATCAACCAAAATTATAACGTCGGACATTGAGGCTGTATTTAAAAAAACAACTTCAAACTTGAAGTGAAACGCCATGTATTAGGGCCTAATAAATAGTGCATTCTCTGACAACAACATGGCAGCCTCTTGTCTACTTTTTCCTTCTTAAACCTCATTCTGTTTACTGACGTCATAATTATATTTGGTTGGGTTGAAATGATTTTCAGTGTATGTGCAGTTAATGTTGCCCAAACGACTATCGATCTGGCAGCCATAGAAGTCACCCAGATCGAAACAGCCTTAAGAATTCACAGACGCAGTAATAAGTGGCAAGGGTTAGTTGGCCGCTGGAGCGATAGACATTTGGGTGAAATTGGACATGCGTCCCACTCTTCTGCAATTCGGTGATTTATGATTAAGAATCCTTACTCTAACTATGTGGCAGACATATTAAATGCTGGAAACAGGGTTACGGTTAGCAGTTTAGTGTTAGGATTTAGGATTACATTTAGTCTTACAATGCAGTGACAGAAAAATATTAGATAACCTTAACCCTAAGAGCCGCGGTATCACAGTGGTTAATGCACTGCCTTCTGAGCTCAGTGGTCCTTGGTTTGATCCCCGGTTGAGGTGGGATTTTTTAGACCACATACCGCTCCGGGGTCGACCCAGCCTCATGAATTGGGTTCACTTCTGAGTGTGGAAGGTTTCTTGTTTCTTAACCTCATTTCATAAGTTTTATTGTGTTTATTTTAAACCTATGGAGGATATAGAACCTGCATTAAAAACTAGTTTAAAATCTTTGACCGTTTTGTGGCAGATATCCCTATTTGTAAAACCATTAAACAACCGAAAAGCTACAGACTCATAAATAGATGCTTGCATAGAATAGGATTGAAGTGGTATGACAAGATCACTACAGTAATGTGTAATTAATGACAAGAACCAGACAAGCACCAGTGGAACCAGAAATGAGATCACCAATGTTGAACTAATGACAAGAACCAGACAAGTGCCAGTGGAACAAGAAATGAGAAGACGATGCTGGAGATGGATAAGACACACATTGAGAAAATCTGATTAAAGTATTACAAGACAGTCCCTATTATAGAATCACCAGGGTAAGTGAGGTAGAGGAAGACCCAAAAAAAAAACACGGAGAAGAGAACTGGAGACAGAAGTGAAGGGGGTGAAGAAGAAATGGAAAGACCTTGAGTTGATGGCACAGGACAGGCAGACGTGGCCTACATTTGTTGAAGGCATGTGCTCCTTTGAGAGTTGAAATGTAAAGAAGTCTGCTACTAACTTTTTTTTTTGGCAGCGTAACATCATTGGACTGCAAGCAATCCACCAACAAATAATGTGGCAGAAGGAAAAAGAAACACAAGATCTTTAACAACAAGACTGGTATTGCTTCATGTACTTTCAAAGTTAGCATTTCATTTTCCTTTTCGCTCCTTATGGAGCATGGAGACACCACCGCATCTGGTCCACTTATAGGTAGCCTACACCAAGCATTCATAGGCTCTTAGAGTTGTGGTTTCTGTAGCAATTTGTTTGACATGATGAGGTTGCCAGCCTCATGCACAACCTCATATTAGTTGCCTTGTATGACATGCGTGAATAAGGTGCAGTGGACCTGTTCCATCTTTGCCTCATCAGAGACCTGCTGAACCTACACTGGGTTTGTGGGTTTGGTTTTTTTAATTAATCACATTGAGATGCAGTGCTCTCAATTTTAATTGACTGGGCTGCATGCAAAAACTGGATGTTAAAGGAAGAAGACTCCACATAGTCTTAGCCTAGGAAATAATGATTTGGGGCTCAGTAGCCACCTGTGTGATGGCAGAGCAGAAACTACTGCCCATAAATCAGAGTTTGACAAATTTTCGCTCTAGATCTAGAAGCCTTCTCCTAAAAATCTAGGATCAGAAAGGTTGACACAAGAATGACCTAAGACTTTACAGTTAGTTGGACCTTTCTGCTTGAGATATGCTAAGCAGCTTGTACTTTTTCAAATGGAAAAGTGTAATGTCCACAAATTAATCTCTCCATGATTTTAGCTCCTCACAAATATTTTTGGGGAATGAAATAGATAGCCTTGGATTAGAATCAATTGTGGAAAAGAAGACAAATATATATATACATTTCTTTATTAAGAAATGTATCCCGAGTGTGGAAAGTTGGACAGAGTTCACAACTAATCTATCTCATGTTGGGCATGTGCACAGTAAATTGTGATTGTGAACTGTCTCCTTCGCTCAGAATAGAAACTCTCTCATTCAGATTACAAGACCTGCTACATATCCACTGTTCTACAGCAACTGTCGTTTTTTTGTGACCAAAATAAAATATACGGATAATACCTGCAAATTTAGGGACTGCTCAAGTTTTTTTTCTCTTTTCATAAGTAAAAATGTAAAAGGATCCCATTACATGCCCATTGAGGGATATTAGGAATATGGTGGTAGGCCCAAATTTTCTTGACCATACATTTTCATCAGTGATACGGATAAAACATAGCCCACACACACCTAGCACCTGAGATCACTGATATACCCTTTTATTTTCAATTCAGCTGATTCAGTTTTATTTTCAAGTTTACTTCTCTGTAAGTACTGTTCAGAGCTGGTAGATAATATCAACAGGAGTACAGTTGTATTTTAGATATCCTATCATGCGAAAAAAAGGATCCCGTTACACACCTATTGAGGCGTATTGGAAATATGGTGTTAGGTCCATATTTTCTTGACCTTAGGCACACATGCAAGATGTGTTAAATTTTTATACTATCATTATATTAGGTCTAGCAAGGCAGTTTTGAAAAACAGCTTCATGGCAGCAAACCCGTATGAATCGGTGACAACAACAGACTCAACACAGCTCACAGAAGATGAATGGGGGTTGCAAACACCTCAGATTAGGTACAACAGATTTTCTGGAACATCCAGGTAATAATACTGTGGTAAATGAGTTGTATATACATTCATTCATACTCTGTCAACTCTAGTTCAATGTTGATAAATGCTAAGTTCGGAATAGGACTACTAGAAGAGACCCAGATGCCATCTCAAGAACAGCTATGCTATGGACACCTGAAGGAAAACGAAAGAGAGGCCGACCAAAAACAACTTGGCGGAGGACTGTGGAGGCTGAGATGCAAAGAATGAACCAGAGTTGGGGCACTGTACGAAGGATGGCCACCGACCGAGCAAAGTGGAATCAATTTGTTGTTGCCCTACAAGACGCCACCAAGTGTGATGGCCACTGACTGCTTTGATGGTCGGCGGCTAAGGATCAAAGAAGAAAAGAAGAAGAAATGAGTTGTATATACATTCATTCATACTCTGTCAACTCTAGTACAATGTTGATAAATGCCAAGTTTGGAATAGGACTACTAGAAGCTATCAGCAGGTGATAATAACACAGTGGTAAATGAGTTGTGCATACATTCATTCATTTATCACCTTTCAGCTATAGCCAGGGAGCATAGGCCTTCAAGAAACTTACTCCGAGTCCGTCTGTCCCGTGCTGTCCGTTCTATGTCTTTCCTTGTCTTCTTTCTCCCTTTTATTTCAGTCTCCCAATTTTCTTTTCCTCCATGTCTTCTTCGGTCCCCCTCTGCCTCTCTAACCCTAGGGATTCCAGAACAAGGACTGGTATCAGCAGGTTTCCTCGGTGTATGCCATATCCATCTCCAGCGTCTTCTTCTCATCTCCTATTCCCTGGCACTTCTCTAGTTCATGTCATCAGTTCCACGTTAGTGATCTTGTGATACCACCTCAATCCTTCTATTTAGTGCAAGCACCCATTTATGAAAGTCGAGTTATTTATACAGTATTTGAGTATTTCTTTATAGAGAACAAATGAGAATTTGAAAATAGTGTAACTGTGGGTCGGACTGGGAGTCACTAAGGAGAATAAGTGTGAAATTATGCTTTATAAAATTTGAGTAAAAGATGGCGCACTGTTACATTTTTGTTAAGATGGGAAATAATAAAATGTGGGTTGTGATTTTTTTAATTAAGGGAGCCAACTCTTTGGATTACGCCCCTTAAGACAGGTCCTAGATTTTGTTTTTGGAAAGTTGGGAAGTAACAAAATGGTGATATCACGATAGGAAAGAAGACATCAGATTAAGCTGGGAGAACAGATCCTGGAGCAGGTCAACCACTTTAAATACCTCGGAGCTGTTATAGACTGGAAGGGAGGCATCAAAGAAGAGTTGGCCACTCGAAAAGCAGCAGCTGGGAGACTTTTTCAGGCCATAAATTGAGGATTCCTCAGCAAGAGAGAAGTCTTGACGTATGGATGCGAGTCATGGGCAATGACTACAACCCACAAAAATCAGATCCAAACCTCAGAAATGAGGTATCTGAGCAAGGTGGTTGAAGTAAGAAGAAGAGACATGGCCCGCAACCAGACGATACGTCAAGGCCTAAAAACCCAACCCTTGCAGACCCAAAAAGAACAGTCCCAACTAAGATGGTTTGGCCATGTCTGCAGAATGGGAGAAGATCGGCTACCACGACGAGCATGGGAAACTAAGAGCCAGCGATCCAGATCTCCAGGACGACCCAGAGTCCGCTGGGAGAACAACATTAGACAATCTTTGAAGGACCGAGGACTAGAATGGAACCAGGCCAGGAGGAAGACAGACGATAGGATAGTCTGGCGTTCTCTCTTTCAAACCTCTATATCTTGCGGTAGAAGGGGAATGACCAAGTAAGTAAGTAAGGAAATAACAAATTATGGTTCATTATTTCTTAATACGCTGTAGAAATGTACTTAAGTAATATAGGATAAAATGAAGTAGTGACTTATTTAGCAAAGGGGGATACAAATATTATTATGTCCCTTGGGGGTTTTAGGGTGAGTTTGTTATGAGGTAAAGTTGTGAATGAAGCGAGACACACAGATTTTTGTAGTGAACAGTTCGTGACAATGAATGAGTGGTGAGTTTTATAACTCGTAATAGCAAATAAGTGGTCAGTCAGATTTGAGCTTTAAAACGCAATAGTCGTAAGTTGGGAATGTTTTCTCCCAAGTGTTAAAATTTAACTTAAATTATAGAATGGTGAGCAACACAGGGAGTGATCAGGATAACAAGCCATGGTTTGGTTGTTCTTGTGTCCACAAGAAATATACTGTTATCTAGCTCCTTGGAGACTCAAATGCCATCTTGATAGAAGAATTGCCGCTTGATGCAATTTAGAATTAACTGCTGTAATCTGTATGTTTTTCAAGACAAATATGCAGGACAAGCAGCAGGTATGCATGAACTATTAAGCTGATAAGTGTGTAGCATTTCTCAGTTGGTTGAAATGGTCAGCCCTGGCGGTTTTAGGCCAGTCTTTTTACAAGATATCCAAGATGCTCACACAGTAGTAGTCCATGTAACTTTTCATCAAGGAAAGAATTTAAGAAAAACCAGTAACCCAGAACCTAGATGGTATAGAAGAACAAATAGTCATAGCAAGTGTTCAACGGTTCTAAAAAAACAGTGTAGACAAGGAAATGGAGGCAGTATAACGCTAGAAGGGCAGAACTAGCAGCAGGGACAGTTAATAGGGAATTATTGAATGAAGAATGCAAGGTCGTCATTTAAATTGAAATCTACATGAAAATTTGACTGTATGAAAATTTGTACACTGCAGTGGTAAGGTCGGAAAGATGAATCCCCTTCCACATTGATTTTGCTGGATTTGTTGTTCTGAAGACATCAGATGTAAATAAACCTTGCTAGTTTCGTTCCACTTCACAGTTGTCATAGTGAAGTCTGTTATCTTCATGAGTTTGATCACCCTGCATCTGTTTGTCGTTCAACTGTCTGTACTCGTTCGTGAGTCATCATCATCATCATGTGCAACCACCCACTGATAGGATAGCGATCACACAGATCACTATACGACACAACAACATCACAGCAGATTCCAGAGCCATCAGTAATTTTGATGCTTAAATTGAAGATTCTTATTTTCTTATGTGGTTTCTTTTCACTTCCATATATTTCCCAGTGTAGTGAAAGCCCCTCTTACCTTGTGTATTCTTATATTTATGTCACTGTTCTTCCAACTTTGTCTATATTGCTAGTCTTTATATTGCTCAAAAATAAATTATCATTACATAAATATGAACTTAATATATTTTAAGATGAATCTGTTTATGAACAGTGAGTTATTTAGTTCTTTGCATGCTATTCAGGGTTAAAACATTGTTCATTCACCTGCCTTGTTCATTCTTGCTGGAAATATGTATATATTTTTGTTTTCTGTAGGGCCTTTGATCAGTTGAGTTATGGTTTTAGTGACAAGAGTTCTTCTTGCCTGCCTTTTGTTAGTGGATCTTCAGGTTCTCTCTTATTGTGGTTCAGCTTGATGCAATTGGCATCCTTTTTTTGATCACCCTCTTTCTCCAGTCTATTGTTTATAGTTTTTTTTGCCTGACTCTTCTCTTATGTTAGAGAAGACAAAGGCAGTGAGGAAGGGAACTGGTTAGCCCCACCTCTAAAAAAAGCTGGACCTAGTACGGTGAAGTCCCTTATACTTCGCACCCCTACAACAGTGTTTGCTATGGGGCTTAACCTTTATATTGATTCTATGGTTTCCAGAAGTGGTCAAACGATTTCAGGTTGTGTAAATAAACTTCTGCAGATTCAAAACCCTGTGCGGTGCATTACATCGTCACAACAAAGCTGTTCTGATAGCCACCACTGCCATGTTTGTGCTTGTTTTCATTATAATCATTATTGCTGTCGTGGCCAACCATGACTCTGGAAGACACCCCACTGGTGATGAAGGACAGTGGGAGAACCCTAAGCAAGGTAAGACAAAAGATGTTTTTGTGGACTCTGCAACACTGGCAAAATGCTGAGCAGGTGTCATCGTAATTTTCCTTTGTGCTTCTTAATGGAGCATGCAACCACTGCTATAGCTGGTCCCCTTGCAGGAAGCCTGCAGCAAACAGTTGCATGCTCTTGCAACGAAGTTTCTGTAGCAGTTTGTTTTACATGATGAGGTTGCCAGCCCCCATACACAACCTCATATTAGTCACTTTGTATGACATGACTGAGGGGACAGAAGTGTCCTGTTCCTTCTTTGTCTGTTCAGAGACTCCTAGAAACTACACGGGATGCTTAGCAGATGTGAAACTTCAGAAATGACCAGATAAAAAAAATTGGTTGCCCACCTCTGTTAGTGGCCACTGTGTGAAAATTGCTTCAGACAAATGACTGTGTGTTATGAAGATGTATGTAATAATTAAAAACTATAAGCAGGTTCTGATGGACATGAACCAGACAAGTGCCAGTGGAACAGCAGATGAGAAGATGATGCTGACGATGTATAGGAAACTATACCGGGGAAACCTGTTGATAGAATTACAAGGCAGTCCTTGTTCTAGAATCTCCAGGGCAAGAGAAGTAGTAGACTGAAAAACACACAGGGAAGTGAACTGGAGACTGGAAGGAAAATGATGAGAAAGACCTTTGAGTAGATGGCACAGGACAGAAAGGACTTGGCATGTGTTTGTTGAAGGTTTGTTGGGAAGCTGAATGGTAATGCTGATCAGCAAGGGCCCAGCAAAATGTCAGGGTACCTGTCTTTTGGCCATGACAATTGATGTATTAAAAATTATAATTAATTGTTTTAATTTTGTAAGGAAGTAAGATTTTTATGTGCATGATCTGCCTGTTTTGGTCTTGAGCTTGGCATGGGAGTAAAGAATAGGATAGCTGTACCTTAGGCATGTCATAGAAGGTGACTAAAGAAGGTTGAGGATCACCACATTGTCTAAATCAGCCATTCAGGATGGAAGGAGTCACTTCAGCAAGGAGATTTAATTCGAGAAAGAGCAAGCTGTGGAAAAAGTCTGTATTACCAGCAGACCTTCCTTCACCACTGAGGCTCTGCACTGTCTAAGTAGTGTAAACATGTTTTTAAGGCCATCTGGAATGTTTGGGTACTGCTGAACAAAGTATAGCAGAATTCAACAAAATAATCAATGAAAAGATGCTACATCAAGTGACCAGTTTCTCATATGGACACAGAATAACAGATGATAGATGGGAAACTGAAATGAAGAAGATAACAGGAATGTTAGTAAAGGATAAAACATGAAACATCAGGTGAAAAGATGGGACCGAAGACGCAGCAAGAGAGATGAATGCAGTCAGCGACTCATAGCATGACTGCTTGCATCAGGGTCAGCGAACCAGAGCTGACCAAGACCCTACTCCACCTCCAAGTGGTGGTCCTGGAAACAGGCTGCATCACTGCAGTCTGGCCGAGAGAGTAGGGATCGAAGTGGGAAGGCAAACCTGGTCCCAAAAAATGCTGTGCGGAAGTCGGATGTGTTGGGACGAAAGGCACAAATATCGCAGCTTCGCTGTAAACGGCGACACAATGCAACCAACGTCCTTTTCAGGACGAACGAGGAAGAAGAAGATGATGAAAAGATAGACAGAACATTATTGAAACTAGCAAATAAGCCGGCTCCACAGGATTCCTATCAAGGTCCAGCCAGCAGAGAAGAGTTACAAGTTAACTGAAAAACCAAGTAAGATAAAAATAAAGAAGACTGTTAAAACTTCTTTAAGATGGAAAAGCTGCAGATTCAACTAGGATTCCTGCAGAAGCCATCAGAGTGGACATAAACACATCTACAGATATATTTTACTGATTGCTCAGAACAATCCTCAGGGGAAAAAAAGAGGGTGGGAGCAATAACACAAGACTAGGAGAACGGATATCTGGTCATATTGTCAAAGGAAGGAGATTTTCAAGAGTGCAGAATTTTCTATGGAATAAACTACTAATAGTCTAGTGGCCACCTTCAGTCATAATTGACTGCAGGAATGTGTCTTTGAGGTGATACCCCTCATCTGCCTTTTTCCTGGTGTTCTTTTCTCTTCTGCTTCTTTTCGCCAATTCTGAGGCTTTGCGGTCTGCAGCTTATCCTATAAGGTTGCTGGATTTATGTCCAGTACCATCATGTCTCTCTTGCACACATCTTTGAACCTCAGCTGTGGTTGCCCAGCTGTTCTTTTACCATCTGGCAGTTGTCCGTAGAAAATATCTTTGAGGATGCGACCATCTTATATGCAGTAGGCATGCCCAAGCCATTGTTGTCTGCACTGTCTAAGCAGTGTATACATGCTTTTAAGGCCCAGCATGCAACAGCACCTCAACATTTATCACTTTGCCGTTCTGCGAAATACCAAATATCATTGTTGAATAAACTACTATTGTTGCTAGAATAAACTACTATTGTTGCTAGAATCAACCTGGAGAGATTAAGAGGTCATAGACTGGCATTTAAGGTACTATAAAAAGACCATTGACAGTACAGAGAATTTTGTTAGATCCCTAGATGATCTTGAATCAGAAAGGCAAAAAAAAAGAAAAAGAGGGAACACAGTTGATAGATAATTTAAACTCTGAAAAGTAAACAACATAATGAGAAACTGGTAGCAATCACCTCATCACCATCATCAGGTGCCATCTTCACATTGAATGTATCTCCGTCTTCTGTCTCTTTTCTTGATGGTGGACTCTGATAGACTCCTGTTCATCTCTTGATGTTATCTTCCCTCTTATAACACTGTCTTTCTCTTGCACGTTTGCCTTCAACTCTCCCTCCTGTTATGGTCTTTGGTAATGTACTATGGCTTTTTACATGGCCAAAATATTTTAGCTGTCTTATTTTGATCTCCTTCATTAAATTCTCTTGTCACTCCTAGCAGTCACCTGCTAATTAGCAAATGCCATTTTTACAGTTTCTTCCACTTTTAAATGCTGTGTTCAATAAATCTTTTAGATGTGCTTTCACAGAGCTAGTAAGAAAGATGTATAAACTTACTTTATTCATTTTTAAAATTCTGCTAATCTTTGAAAACAGTGCAGTTAATGATTAGCTTTTTTGTTAGATGAGAATTTTAATTTTGCCACGGCTTCTAGCATTACGCAGAGTGGTATATTTTTCTTTGAGGGAATGTGAAACAGTTTTTTAATAAAACCAGTTATTTTAGACATATTTATGCAGATCTTCAGCCCTGACCAAAATTCTAAAAGCACGGAAAACCAAAAGTTTGTTCATGCAAGGTCACTCATTGATCCAAGCTAATGGGAGTCAGCAGTTGCATATACAAGATATTTATATACTGCTTATAGATGAGCCACCATAAAATGATAACCCAGAAAAATTATATAGTTGTATTTTATGTTGTCTGTGTCGCCACCCTTTTGACGACAAGGACTTGGTGAAATTTTGAAATATTTATTAAATACTGATTTCAGAGAATTGCACATTCTGGTTGTTATAAAATTTAAAGGTTTTGGTGTTGCACTTTTATTAATTAAAAAATATTATGTTTTCAATGTTATATAATAATAAATAATGAAGATTATTTTAAATATAAACAGGAATTTTAGAAATATTAATGTGTTTGCTTACAGGGTGCTGCTACAGGTCCTCTAAGGTGTTGCTGCAATATATGTATTATACCACTGTTGAAAAATCTAAAAAAAATTCCAAACTCAGAAACACATCTGGCCCCAAAGGGTTTCAGATACACGGCTGAGGACCTGTATACATTTATCAGGTTTTAAAATGAAGTCTTCAGTTTGTGTCATATGTAATATTTCATAGGGCTTCATATTTAGTTTATATTTGGTCATTATTTTATTTAATCATTTTGGTTTTTGGTGAGGTCTCTGCGGAGACACTAAGACATTAGAACCCTTGTTCCTTCAGAGGGGAATTATATGAGGTTACACATTTGGCACTTATTGCGGGTGCTGCAGAGTTCATGCACAGTGCTGAGATCCTTCTTGTGTGATCTAAGGGAGGAGATCGGAGCACTAATGGAGTTGTCCGTGTGCAATGAAGATGGTCCTTAAAACCAAACCAAACATTTGGCAGCCTCATCGTCCTTGAAAATCATAAAAGGAGAAAGTAGAAGAAATTATTTTATTCTGTTTCTTTGTCATTTAAGTACCTGATATGATATGTGCGGCTTGTACTACATTGTATTTTATTGTGTTGAATAGTTTTTAACTGGTCACTTCAATTATTATGCAAGGCTTGGTCTTTTATCCGGTGCCTGAGGACAAGACCATCGTGATATCTTTTACCCCTGACAAGTTCCATGAACTGGCTCCCCAGCCTATTAGGAAATCTCTAGACAAGGTCATGGAGGGTGAGTGTTACATGTGCATATTTAATGAGCAGGTTAGGGAAATAACTTCCATGTTCTTCTTCATTGTTCACTGTCAGACAACCAAATCTATTTCACTTATAAAGTTGGCAGTGCCTCTCAGGCTTCTCTCTTCACTTTACAGTAAAATCTCATCTAACCTTTTGTACTCTTATTTTGATATTGTCTGTCGCTCCAACTGTGTCTATATTTCTCCCAAGGTATATCTATGGTTCTGCAGTGGTGTTTCTTCCGGTACAATCTTATCGTTTCCTGCATTTATTCTCATTGTCTTTGTTTTCTCCCTGTGTATTTTTTGCCCGACTTGCTGTGACCTCTTATCAAGTATTTTCATTTTGTCTTGCATCTGATTACGGTTTGGGGACAGAAGTGCCAGGTCGTCGGCAAAGTCTAGATCATTGTGTGCTTCTGTACAACTGAACATATTTCGTGAAGGGCTGTTTCTTCATTTCTGAAGTTGTTGTTTAAACTTAACTGTATTGATTCATTTCTTGTTGACTGCTTTCCCATGTTTTTAAATTCTTTTTATTGGTCTTCTTGAAACACCTCTTTTCTTCTGTAGTATATTTCTCTGTAGTAAGATTAGGAGGATTAGATTTGTGTAGTATTTTTGTCTTGATCTCCCTTATTCTCATCTGCTTATGTGTTGATAGCATCACCAGACAGTCCTTGCTCTGGTATTCCCAGGGAAAACAAAAGAACACACGGAAAAGAGACAGACATGAAGAGGACATGGAAAGACCTTGAGCTGATGGCAGTGCTAGCAATTTTAGCAGAAAATAGGATTCAGTAACAGTGCTAGCAATTTTAGGAGAAAACAGAATTCAGTAGCAGTGCTAGCAATTTTAGCAGAAAAAAGAATTCAGTAGCAGTGCTAGCAATTTTATCAGAAAACAGGATTCAGTAGCAGTGCTAGCAATTTTAGCAGAAAACAGGATTCAGTAGAAGAGCAAAGTATATATCTGAGTACATTTGTTTGATTTCTGTGTCATTTCAGACTATAGCTCAGTTAAACAGCTCAATGAAGCTATTTTCACTGATTGCAACAACAGTTACAGTCCAGGTGACAAAACGTGCAGAGTTTCCAGAAATCTTTTTGGGGATGATTGTGCTTCTGGAAAAAACTATGGTTATGGTGGAGGCCAGCCGTGTGTCTTTATCCAGCTGAATTTGGTATGTATGGTTACATATCTGATAATACCAGTCTCCATCTACATGTCTTCTTCTTTGGTCCTTGGCCACTAACTGACAAAGCAAACAGTGAACATCACACCTGGTCATCTCTTGTAGGGCAGCAACAAATGTCTCCACTGTGCTCGATTGGCAGCCATCCTTCGTGTGGTGCTGCAGCTCTAGTTGATTCTGTGCTTCCACAGGTCTCCGATAGATAGCTTTTGGCCAGCCTCTCTTTCGCTTTCCTTCTGGAGTCCATGATGTAGCTGTTCTGGTGATGGTGTCAGGCCAATCCAATTCCAGAATGTACACGCTGTGATGATGCTCATGTTTTCTTGATGGCTCAGAGTTAGCAGATGCTGGTTGATGATGGTCTTTGACCAGAAAATTCTAAATTTTTCTACATTTACAAGGACAAAGCACTTGTATTCCCGAAGAATATATCCATCATGTAACTTTGTCATTGTTTATATCTCCTCACTTTAGTATGATGTTGCTGTTTTAGTAGTCCACTCTGTCACCATTAACAAAGAGAAGTGGACATTGCACTGAGGCATCAGTTGTGTATGAAAGAGTGTAATTACATAAATGAGTGTTTGAGTAGGATAGAAGAATTGAAATTATACAATATAACCAAGAACCAGATTAAGTGCCTGTGGAACAGGAGGTGAGAAGAAGATGCTAGCGATGGTAATGACACACATGAAGAAAACATGTTGATAGCTTAACAAGGCAGTCCTTGATCTAGAATCCCCAAGCTACAAGAGATAGAGGGAGACCAAAAAACATTAAAAAAAGAGAACTGGAGACAGACGTGAAAGGTATGAGGATGAAATGGAAAGACCTTGAGCTGATGGCACAGAACAGGAGGACTTGGCATGTGATAGGATTTGGCATGTGATAGGACTTGGCATGTGATAGGAGGACTTGGCATGTGATAGGATGACTTGGCATGTCATAGGACTTGGCATGTCATAGGACTTGGCATGTGTGTGTTGAAGGCTTATACTCTTTGGGGAGCTGACACATGATGATGATTAATTTTTGTATGGTGAATCCTGGAATGCTGTCTTTGTTGTTCGTTCAATCTTTTATACAGCTCTCTCTCACTTCGCACTGTCTTCCTGTTGCAGAGACCAACGTTTCTCAGACTCTGATATGAACAGTAATGGGATTGACTTTTTATATGTTCAGTTTCATACACATTTTCTGTGACAAATGTCTTTTGGCTACCCCAAAAGTGTGAAGTAAATTCTTTGTCAAGTACCATGCCTGATGGCGCAGGCGATCATGTCTCTCCACATCTTCTACTCTTCAGTTCTCGTGGTCAGTTCTGTTGCTAACTTCTTTCCGTGCCATGATGTCAGATTGTCCTGTATCTTCTCTCTTCGTCACCCTCTCTCTCTCTTTCCTTCAATATGTCCTGTAGTTGTGTTATATTCCAACTTTCTTCTTCTCATAACATGCCCAGAGAAAGTGCAGTGCTTCCTTCAAATGTTAGTAATAAGCTCCCTTTGTTTGCTGGCTTCTGTCAGAACATCCTCATTTCTCTTTTAGCTGTCCATTGTATCAGGATTGGCTCTATATAACACTGAAGAACTCTCATAGTAACTTTTTCTAAGGCAGCCAAGTCTGTATTTTATGTTGATATTCCTTACCTTGAACAAAAAGAAAATATAGGAAGAAGAAATAATAATGCTAACTTTGCCCCATGTTATGTTATGTTATGTTATGTTATGTTATCTGTTGTCAAGTAAAACAAATTGCCACAAAGACCACCGCTGCAAGAGCATGTGAGAGCTTGGTGCAGTCCTCCTGCAGGGGGGACCAGTCGCAGCACAAAGGAACAAAATGAGGATGACGTAATAAATCATCATTTAGTCATCCAATTAAAAAAAAATTAGTGTTATGTCATCTTTTGTCTAATTTATTACCTGGTCAATTATGTATGGAGGCATATCTGGAGTCATTCTTATATAACCACCAGCTAAGTACAATGCTATAGTATGTAGACATGGAAGGGAACCTCTGTCTGTGAGGCTAATTACACCCTCATTGACTCTTGAAATCATCCACACACTTCCCGGGATTCCCCCTGTGGTGAAACTTGTTGAGAACCCAGCATTGCACACTAAGCTTGGAGGAGTCACTTGAGCCCCAGATGTAACTCTGGCTTTTACCTGGTTGCCTACATGCAGGAGGATCTCACTAAGGACCCCCTGATAGGCAGGGGGAGCTGAGAAGTGGTTCTGTGTAGGATGGGACGATTCCTTGAGAGAGCACAGTATTTTAGCTCTGCATATTTGGAGATTCCTCTTTGATAGCGGGGAATACACAGTATGACACATGCTTCTTCCTCATAGCTTGGGACCAGCTGTGATTGATCCTTTAATTCCAAGCCAAGCTGGAGAAACTGGAGCTCATGACGTCAACGCAACATGTTCTGGAATGGCAGAAAAGCCACAGGAAAAGTCTAGATCTACAGTGTAGATAATTTCAAGGAGTCGTCAGCTTGGTATTGGCTGCAAAAGAGCGAAAAGCTCAGCAGCCCTAGTTAAACAGTAACAACAGTCTGGTGATTTCGTAATCTCCTGTTCTGTATCATTCCATCATCAGTTTTGTTTTTTCCTTATCTGTGACCTCTCACAGCCAGATGGTGTGACAATAAAGCCAATTAAAAAGGAGAGTTCTCTGTGGGATAACACACCAGTGGAGGTCCAGGAACAGCCAGATCCATCATATATCCCTGTCACTTGTAAAGGAACAGTGAGTATCAGATAAAACATCTTGTGTGGTCAGCTAGCTTTAGAGTGTGGTTCGTCTGGTCTAGTTGAAGTTGTGTAATATATATATATGTGGCTGGCAATCTTATTGTGTAAAACAAGCTGCCACGGAAAACACCGCTGCATGAGCATGTGAATTCTTCGTGCTGGCTTACTGCAAGGGAACTAGCTACAGTGGTGGCTCTGTGCTCCATAAAGAGAACAAAGGAAAATTGTGATTAAAATGTTCTAATAGTGATTCCAGTTATTAGCTTCAATACCAGATGGAGCTGCATGGGTCACATATGGTGCATGCAAGGATCATGCCTTCATTAGCCAGGACTTTACTGGCACAGAAGTTCAGATTCATAGGCACACAGGGGCAAACATTTGGGACGGTTAGTACTTTTACATAGATAAACGACATAATGTAACCGATTGACCTTTTCTCTAGGTTGAATTGTGCACCTTACCGGTACAAAACACAATTTTAAAAAAGAGGAGAATTTTGAGTGATTTCCTCTTCTGTTACATGCACAAGATCTGTCTCATCTGCATATGCAAGAATGAGTATTTACTCCAGGACGGGGTTTAAAACCTGTGGTTCATGAACCCCTTGGGGGTACATGAATGGATTCTAGGGGGGTCTGTGAATAGATTATAGGGCTCCACATACATACAATAAAATGTTACATGTTAAATTTAAAATTATGCTTTTATCTACATTTTTCCCAAAACAGGGTGGGTGTCCTTCACTGGACAATCAAAGGGGTCCATAGCCTTCATCTGACAGTCAGAAGGGTCCTTTGCAAAAAAAAAAAAAAAAAAGATTAAATAACCCTACTCTAGGATTTGTTGCTACATTTTTTTATCTTGTAAGCATCTGAGAAAAGAAAACAGTATCTGATTAGCTAAGTGGTTAGTTCACTTTCCTCTTGCAGCACAGATACCAGTTTCTGGGATCGAAAGCTGGTAGCGTTGTGGTCCAGTTTACCCAGCTGTAAAAGGTACTTAAATTGCTCTTGAGTTAGGGAAGGCAGAGGCAGCACTAGTTAAACAGGAACAACATTAGCGTATACAACATGTATATATGTAAGAGTCACACATACTCCTTCCTCTCACATGTTTAATTAGTATGATACATACATATATCTGATATAATGCGGATGGTGGGTCCTAAACTTTGGCAAAGCATTATGAGTCCGCATTGTATCATATATCCTTATTTTGGTGTAAATTTATTGAGGTTTGACAGAAATCAACAACCTGAAAGAGGTCTAGCGAAATAACTATCATCACATGTGAATGAGTGAAAATAAGTGAAAGAGATATTAATCATGTACATTCAACAATATCTGCATTCAGTCATTTTCAGCTACAAATTAACATCGTGCAAATAAGAAAATTAATAACTGTAACAGCTTAATGTGCTCACCAAACTAGGAAATGTGCTGGATCAACTCGGGAATCATTCAGATTTGAAGCACATGAAAAGGGGGCAGTCTGCCAGAATTTGGATCCAACCTCTGACCACAGTACAAGTGAATCCGCATTATGTCTAACCATGTATCGGCCTGCCGTGCTTTTTCATGTACACTTGCTGGAGATGGATATGACACATTGAGGAAACCTGTTGATAGCATTACCAGGCAGTCCTTGTTCTGGAACCGCCAGGGTAAGAGGTAGAGGAAGACCAAGGAACACGTGGAGAAGAGAACTGGAGACAGACATGAAGGGGGTGAAGATGAAAAGGAAAGACCTTGAGCTGATGACAGTTTGTTGATGTATGTTTGTTATTGCTATTGTTACTCATCTACAAAATTATCTTGTACCCACAGGCACCTCTGGACACCGAAATTCTTGAGGGCATAAAAGGCTATGGTCCCAAAGGAGAGAGGATCATGTCCTACCCGAAACGAGGCCTGCAGTCTTACATATACAGGAAGAGGAACACCACCTTACCTTTCTTAAAACCAGGCGTCATGGTTCAGTTCACTTCCCTGGCCTCCAGGCAAATGGTGCACATTACCTGCATCGCCTATGGTCAACTCTACGACAGCCAGGACAGAATGATTGAGCACAAGCCGTTGTCCGCCCAGTTTGCATTGTATGCAAATCATGCATAGTTTATTTTTGACTGTTTGCTTTCTCTCCAACCCCCGCCCGCCCCCCCCCCCCCCCCAAAGTCAGGCAATGGTATAAATACATACACACGCATATTCATACACACATTTGATCAACTTAATTTGCCCACAACATGTACGTGCTTGCCCCATGTAGATCTCAAGGAATCTCTCGTACAAGATGAAGACAGAATAGGACAATTGCTTCATCATACGTGTCGTAAAAGGCAACTTTAATACGAGGGCAGATAACCTCATAATGTACAACATATTGCTACAGAAACCAATAAAGTAAGAGTTTATGGTTTGGCGTAAGCCTCGGGGGACCATCTGAACGGGTGGCTTCATGTGGAGTGAAAAAGTAGATGATAAAAATGCTTGTAGCATCTATTTTCTCTTCATGCTGAAATTTTCTGCTTCATTTACTTCATATATATATATATGATTATCAAAGAAGGGACGATGGGAAACACCGGCAGAGAGGTTTACAGGCATATGGCCGGTCCTGATCCTAATGACAACATTGGCCATCAGACAAGGAGGGATCAGATCACATTTTTCGGCTCAGAACACAACATATGCCACTCAGCAGCCACTTGAACAGAATCCAACCATAACACTCTCCAGAGTGCCAACTATGTAACGCATTCCACAAATCACTGGCTTGTTTTTGTTTGTTATCATTACCATTATCAGAAATGCTGTTTAAGGTTATTTTGGTGGAGACATCTGTGATGATGTTGGTTTTACACAACTTTGTAAAAGATAATTATGATAATTGGTAAAATGTATCAGTAGGCCAGCTGATAATACTGGCAGATGGCAAAAAAGCAGCCAGGCGACCACGGCTGAGATTCGTGAATGAGTGCATGAGAGATATGAGGTCACTGTGGCGCCACCTGAGTTCTTACAACAAGCAGAAGACAAAAGGATCCGCTGATAGGAACACCAGGGAAAAAAAGCAGCTGAGTGCTATCACTTGATGGGCTGATCATTCTCATAGTCAGATATGACTGAAGGAGGCTTCTGCATACTTAGGCCAGCTGTGCAGTGCCCAGGGCCTGAACTTCTGCTCCAGGGAGTTCATAATAGGGTCACAACCTGCTTTCTGATTATGTTCTAGGAGGCAGTTAAGTTGAAAATCAAGTTCAGATTAGGGTCACAACCTACCTTTCCAAGTGCGTTCTGGGAGGCAGTTAAGTTTTAAATCAAAGTCAGGATAAGTAAAGCAAAAGCAAAACAAAACCAAATGAGCCTGCCAAGCTTTGGGTAATGAAACTTAAGTTGAAGAGGAACTGTGTAGGTATTGGTGAAACTGACCCTGTTTTAACTTGTTAGTCATGTACATGAAAGGAAGATTTGAAGTGTACATAAACGGGAAGACAAGTAAGACACAAAGTGTACAGGGGAGGGAAGAAAGTAAGAGCATGAATTGCACTGGGAAGGGAAGACAAGAAAGGCATGAAGTATATAGGAAAGGGGTGACTAGAAAGACATGAAATGTACCGGAAAGAGAAGACTAGAAAAGTGTGAAATGTACAGGGAAGGGAAGACAAAAAAGGATTAAAGTATAATGAGAAGGGAAGACAAGAAAAGCATTATATATGTACTGGGGAGGGAAGATAAGAAAAGCATGAAGTGCACTGGGAAGGGACAATATGAAAAGCATGAAGTGCACTAGGAAGGGAAGATAAGAAAAGCTTGAAGTGCACTGGGAAGGGAAGATAAGAAAAGCTTGAAGTGCACTGGGAAGGGAAGATAAGAAAAGCATGAAGTGCACTGGGAAGGGTATATAAGAAAAGCATGAAGTGCACTGGGGAGGGAATATAAGAAAAGCATGAAGTGCACTGGGGAGGGAAGATAAGAAAGGCATGAAGTGCACTGGGGAGGGAAGATAAGAAAGGCATGAAATGCACTGGGAAGGGAAGACAAGAAAACACATAACAGAATTAAGGGATGAGTGATACTAGTAGAGAGATGCTGAAAGAATAGTGAGACTCGATACATGTAATGGTGTGGCCAATGGCTTGGTGTAATTATCAGGTTATCTGTTACAGACTGGTTTCTTCAGGTAATTTGTTTTAACCTTGGTGTAATTATCAAGTTATCTGTTACAAACTTGGTGTCGTCAAGTAATCTGATACAAACTTTATGCCATTATCAAGTTATCTGTTACAAACTTGGTGTCATTATCAAATAATGTATTACAGACTTAATGATTACCAGCTTCATTGCCATTATCAGTCATCACCATCAACACTGTTCCATTCATCCTTACTCATTACCACGAGGCCACCACCACAGCAGCCTGCACCAGAGAACTTCATGCACTGGTGGTTTCTATAGAAAAATGTTTTACATGGTCGAGTTGCTCTTGATAAAAAGATATTGTTGGTTAGGTTTCCAAAAGTGTACATTGTGTTTTGTTGTTATAATTAGAATTAATGTTATATTGTTATTTGGAAGATGAATTGTTATAACAGACACCATTATTTACAAGTCTGTTTAAAGACACCCCCCTTTTTTTTTTCACCCCAAGGATTGAAAGGGACCTCTCATGTTGCTGGGCGTAATAACTAAAAAATTATTATACAAATGGTCTATATAATCAGTATGTACCATGAATTTTCTTGTGCCTTTATCAAACATATTCTTGTCCTTTGATATTAAACTTGTTTTGACATGTATAATATGTTAATGGGCAGTCATATCACCCACCACCTGGTACTGTGACAAGTGTTCAGATATCATCATTCATCATTTCCCCTTTTGTTTCGCATTCAGATATCATCATTCATCATTTCCCCTTTTGTTTCGCATTCAGATATCATCATTCATCATTTCCCCTTTTGTTTTGCATGGAGCAACCTGCTGCTGCTGGTCTCCTGTGCTCTGGCAGTTGTTGTTTCTGCAGCAATTTGTTTTATACTAGCAATAACCCGTCAAACTTGACGGGTTTTTAATTATAGTGTGCTGTTTCCGTTCCCGGATGAGCAGATAGAAGTGCATTCTTAGAGTGTTTTTGGTTTCTTTCCATTATACAGTGTAATCAAACTGTTCATGAACACCATCATTTGAACGCTTTTCTTTGTTGGTTGTAACTATGTTCGGGAGAGGATATATAATAATGGAAACAATACAATTTTTCAACACGGTTGCATTCCTCAGCTGTGACCAACGTATACACGGCGAGAATTATGTTATTTTAGATTCAATTAAAAATTCTTTGATGACAACATTTTGTGTGAAAGTGCGTGGATTGTTTTCAAAGAGTGTTCCCTGATAATAAGTGGTTTTAACAAAAACGTTCAAGTTTTCATGATTTGTACATCGGGTGAGGGCTCATGCACACCAATTTTTACGCACTTTTTCTTTGTCGAGCGCTACTAATTTCGGGAAAGAATAAAAAAAATAAAACCAAAGTTTTTGTTTTATATAACACCCAAGCCACGCAAGTTGCACACCGTGCGTTGCGCACTTTTTTTTTCTGGCACGAGTTACTATTTTGAGTGAGACCGACTGACGTAACATACATAGGTAATTATGTTAGTTGGGATGATGAAGTTGCCAGCCCCATACACAACCTCATATTTTACTCACCTCTTACTTTACTCACCTCTTCTTTCCCTGTCTTCTCACAGGTCGGTAAAAACTGCATTAGAGGTTGAGAATCACATTTACACACATCTATGTACAGGATCTGGTTGATTATTATGTTTCAGGACTTACATTTTTGTGTGCTATTTAAACTGATGAAAGATGTTTCACTGAAATATTCATTGTCTGCTCTAGTTGTTGTTTAACTAGGGCTGCTGAGCTTCTCACTCTTTTCTAGCCAATACCAAGTTGAAGACTCCTTGGTATTATCTACACTGTAGATCTGGGCTTTTCCTGGAGCTTTTCAGCCATTCCGAAACGTGTTGAGTTGAAGTCATGACCTTCAGTTTCTCCAGCCTGGCTTGCATTTTAAGGATGATCGCATCTGGTCCAAAACTAGGAGGAAGCAGTGCATGGCATACTGTGCATTCCCCATCATCTAAGAGGGCTGTCCAAATATGCAGAGCCAAAATAATGTGCATAGGCTCTGGGCTCTCCCAAGGAATTGTCACGTCCTACACAGAGTCACTTTTCAGCTATTTCTGCCTATCATGGGTCCACAGTGAGATCCTCCTGTGTGCAGCCAACTAGGTAAAGGCCAGAGTTACATCTGGGGCTCAAGTGACTCTTCCAAGCTTAGTGTGCAGTGCTGAGTCCTCAACATGTTTCACCACAGGGGGGATCCCTTCCCGCTCTAGTACATCTGTAACACTGACATAATATAATTTTGTTTCATACCTTAGTCCCATTTTCACTTGTCATAAAGTACCAGTTACTTAAACCGTTGACTTCAAATGTGTGATGTTTATTCATGAACAACTTGTTGATTATAATTATAAATACAAGCTTTTGTCATGTTATTATTACAAACATTCCAAGCTTACAAAAGTAGTTTATATTGTTAACATTCTTTGTTTTTTTTTTTGTTTTTTTTTTTTTTGGTGCATAAACAATTTCCATTAGCATTTTATAACTTTTTGGCAGCAGGTCCTAAAATATGTTAAATGTCTGTTTACTGAATTGTTTATGTAATAAAATTATGCAGATTGAGTTGTTTTTTTTTTTTTTTACTTTAAAACCAGTATGTACTGGATCTGTTTTCTGCGGGAGTGTTATTGGAATAGCAATTTATTTATTATTTTATAGCATTTTTATATTGAACCCAAGAACTGAAATGATAAAAATTCATGAATCGTTGTCTGTAGAAGCTCCCTACTTTTATTTTCTCAGTCAATTTTACATCTCAGCCGTTTGTGTCAGCTCAACTTCTGAGTTGTTTATGTCATTAGCAGTTGTCTTTTGATTTATGTTTGCTTGAATTTATGCTGTAAGTTGCTGTTATACGTTGTCCTCTTTTGACACATTTTGGAAAAATATTTGGTACCTTTTATGTGAAACTGAGGACATATCAGTTCCTGTGAGATATTGCCGTGTCTTAATAGTATAACAATAGCTGGAGAATATTCCGTTAGCAAAGCATCTGGGCATCAGAATGTGAAAATAATACATTTTATAACGTATCACATCTGGTTCAACATGTATTATTAAACATCACATTCTCTTCATGTGAACACGTGAGAACAGTTAATCTTTATATCAGTACTCATGGTCTCGTATTTTAAGGTATCCCTGTTTTATAAGATGTCAGTTCTTTTTCAGTTCTGCTCAGGTGAATGTTGACAGTCCCATTTTTGCAAGATGCCACATTCTGTTAATGTGAAGGTGTAAGAATGTACCCATTTTAAACAATGACATGTTCTTTTCACATGGAAATTAAATATTTACAAAACTAATGTGGTGCAATGTAGCTCCTGAATATTTTCTTTAACCTGTCTAGGAAAAATTCTCCATCACCAACCATTGCTTACTCAGAGTAATCGGGTAGATATGCACACCGTCATTGCAGATAGATGCTAGAATTTGGTTGGCCACATCCCCAGAAGAAACCCCCAAAACCATCACCAGGACTGATAGCTATGGAACCCTGAAGGAGGGCGCAAGAGAGGCCAACCAAAAACAACTTGGAGCACTGTGGAGGCCAATAGGAAAAGCATGGATTAGAGCTGGAGCACCACACGCAGGATGTTCACCAACCAATCAAAGTAGACAGAAGTTTGTTGCTGTTCCTATCATGTGTCAAGGATCTAAAGATTGCTCTAATGGATGGTATCTTATAACAGGTGATACTTTCTGCCTACTACATAGGACCATCTGCCTACCCCTAACACCTAAAGTACAGAATTGTTGTATGCATAGGTGATAATGCCAGCCGTTGTCTTTTTTCATCACAACAGAAGGCATGGATCAGGGATAATAATCGCTTTAGTACAACAGAGGTGTGTCTGGTATATTATTACAGGTGATACTTTTTGCCCACTACTTAGGACCATCTACTTACCACTAATACCTAAAAGTACAGAATTGTTGTATCCATAGGTAATGCAAGCTAGTGCCTTTTTCATCAGAACAGAAAGCACGGATAAAGGATAATTATCTCTTTAACACAACAGAAGGTGTGGAGAAAAGCTGGTATTTCTTTCAGATGTTGATGTTCGGTTTTATATTAATAAGAATCTCCCTTCCTCCTCTCCCCAGTGCATAATCATTTCCTTGTTCATTTGTTTTAGAGCATGAAGTTATCACTGCATGTGGCCTCTTGTAGGAAGCCAGCACCAAAGTATTTATATGCTGTAGCGGTGCTGATTTTTGTAACTATTTGTTTGATAAGATGAGGTTGTCAACCTCATGCACAACCTGATATTAGTGGCCTCTTATGATAATCCTGAGAGGTCAGTAATTTTGTTGTCTGAGGGAGTTTGTAGTCTTATTCTTTCTTTGATTCTTCAGAGGCCAACAGGAACTACACATGACTCCCTATCACTGTCCTGTACTATCAGTTCTTGTATTGTTTTTTTCAGCTTGTTCCAGCAACAAATTATTAAACATTGCCTGTTTGTTATTCTAGGATGCTGCCTACCTAACAAGAGCACAACTCATAACTTGCTTTGATCTAACACCACTTGTTTTTTTTTTTTTTTTATCTGTTATAATTAGTTATTCTTTTATTTATGTATTATCACTGTAGTGTAGACTCTAGGTGTGTAATATAAAATAATTTAAATTGTTGTGGGGAAATGTAAGATTCTTTTAATCAATTTAAGATTTCTTAAACGGTAGTGCTTGTTGAATTTTGATATTAACCGCATGAGCCATTGAGTTTTTGTTTTGTTTTGGCCATTGGGTTTATTACATTGTGTTGCAATTATTTTTAAGATAACGTCACTTCACAATCTTCCAAACGTTGCCTGTGAATGGCAAATAATCAACACCATCTCCAGTCTTATGCTGTTTCTTTACAATTTGTGATTGGTTTTTTTTAAAGCACCCTTGTTACGTGCAGTCTTTGATATCTTGCAATATAATACATTTGTATGCTTGTTATGTTCGCAAATATTTTGTAAACAAAATAGATACTTTTTAGTGCTTAAGGAAAAGTCATTATTGAGTTACTTCCCTTGAAAGGAGTTTCGCCACTTTCGATCGAACTCCGCGGATGAATCTAGTTTTACTACGATTTATTCTTTGTTTGGGTAGAAATAGATTGTTCTTGCTTCAGAATATCTATGGCCTGAATTTATGTGTAGTGTTTGTCTAGGTAGGACGAGTCTGTCTTATATCTGTATATCTTTACATATCTAAGTCGAACTATATGTTCTTTGTCGCTAGAAAGGTCAAAGGCTGTTCAGCGGATGTATGGCTAGAGAGGTGTGTTTTGGCTTCGCCCTGATGATGGGGGGGCTGTCGTGTTTTTCTGTATCGGCTTGTCGCCGGGAAAAGTGATCGACGTTTAGACCTATCCTGTATGCTTTACCCCAGTGTTTATTCTTATTGCCAAGGAATGGCAGAATCATATTTCTGATACCAAGGTAACAAAAGCATTTCTTATGAACTCTTACGAAGCCATCGTTTTCGATAAGCAGACACACGATTTGTACGCCTGAGGGAATATTTAACTAGATGAAGAAGACATTCATTTCTAGCAGCACCATATTGTATATTGAAGTCCATTGCATCATGATAGAATCTACAGAGCAATGAGAACATTTAATGTAGGATTAACTTTGATACAGATTCCAGTTTGTATCCTAAAGTGAGTGACAGCTCACGACAGCAGTCATCTTGTATCCAAATATTTTGTGACTTTCAAGAAGAGAAAAGGGATGCCCCGTACTATCGCTTGATGAGTCCAGAGATCACTGCTACAGATGAGAACCCATTACTAGCGGTTCAGAATGATTATATGAAAAATATGTGCTGAACATTATTTAAAGGAACCTTCGCTAGACGAGGTTAGGTCTAGAAGCCATCTTGAATATTGTTTATAAACTGACGTGCTTTGTCAGTAAACTCAGATGATATATATATATATGGGCAATACTGAGTGCTTGTCTACTGACACTCCATTGTGCTATTATGCAACGAGTGCCCATGTATCATTGCAAGACCATTTATCAATTGTACCATGATGTATTATGCCAACCTGTGATTTGTCACTGTATCCGTGCTGTCGAATGTGTACGTCCAATTAAACTGTAACAAAAAGTACACAGCAGTTGGCGTCGATGACTTCCAGCCATACATGAGTGAGAAAAAGAACATTTATCAACTCTTCGAACTCTTTCATCATTCGCGTATTATACTCTCACTCTATGTCTACACACCACTACGTAGGTCGAGTTGATATTCCTATTCCTAACAACCACTCTGACGAGCAACGCTGGGGCCAACAACAAGTCTTTAACATTGGAGCTTCCACAGACCACCATACCTCTTAACACTGTGGTCCTGTAAATAGTTGATGTCAGCGTGAACAAGGAACAATACAACTTCATATCTATACACCATTCCACAGTATATATAGAAACAGCATTTAACTCTGGTGGAATTCAACAAAGAAGGTTATTTAACACTGGTGGCCAAAAGAATAAATCGTAGTAAAACTAGATTCATCCGCGGAGTTCGATCGAAAGTGGTGAAACTCCTGTCAAGGGAAGTAACTCAATAATGACTTTTCCTTAAGCACTAAAAAGTATCTATTTTGTTTACAAAATATTTGCGAACATAACAAGTAACTCACATATGTTGTCATATTATATAGTCATTTAAAAAACTCATTCATTGAGGGTCATGCTGGTGGTCATGTCTCTTCATTTCATATGGTCTCTGGCATCTTGATTCAGCTGTGTCTTCAGACTTCCCATGCCATGTGGTGAGTTTGGTTGAGAGATTTCTCTGTCTCCCTGGTTCACTCAAGTACAGGGAATATAATTGATGGAAATTTTTTACAGAACTAGTGGTTCTTAATGATCTCCCCTGATCTCCTGGTTAGTGAAATTGCATGCCTGCCCTTCTTGCATTAGGGCGAAAATATAGGAGGTCCTGTGTGCAAGTTGCATGTGTTAAAAATCCCTCAGTAAAGAGTAGGCCATAGCCACAGCACTGGCAAAATTTAAAAATGAGGAAATGTACCCATTACATATTTACCCATATTTATAGAATATGTGATTGCTGTATACACATAATGTGATCCTCGCTGGTGATACGGAGTTTGTGCACAGTGCTGAGATCGTCCTTGTGTGATCTAAGGGAGAAGATCGCAGCACTGGTGGAGTTTTCATGTGAAATGAAGATGGTCCTTACAAACCAAACCAAATATCTCCATCATCCTCTTTTTTTTTTCTTTTGAGTTGAATTTACTGCTGTTACAGGATGTTGTTGTTGCTGTTGTTTAACTAGGGCTGCTGAGCTTCTCACTCTTTAGCTGTTCTTGTGATGGTATCAGAGTCCCTTCTGAGGACGTGGCCAACCCAACTCCAGCGTCTGCCAGCTATGATGGTGTGCATGTCCTCCTGGTTACTCCGAATAAGTAGTTCTTGGCTGCTGATGGTGTTTGGCCAAAAGATTCAGAGAATTTTCCTTAGGCAGATTGTGTGGAAGGAGGACAGTTTTGACATTTCCTTCTCTGTTACTCTCCAACATTCCACACCATAGAGAAGCACAGAAAGTACACAGCTCTCATACAGTCTTAATTTGGTGTTTGTGCTGTACTGGGAAGACTTCCAAATGTTGTTGAGTAATGAATCACATTCCATGTTTATTCAATATTGACATCCTATAATTTTTTTTATTATTATTATTAAATTGTTTCACATGTAGCACATTAGTAACAGGGTAAATTAATATATAAATTATTATTTATTATTGCAAACAGTTTATATATTGTGGTGGCAATTTTCCAGTAAGATAGCAGCTTTTCTTATATTCATATATGAACATTATTTGTGTTAAATTGTTTTAATATTGCACTAAGAATGACAATAGTGACTTGAACCTTAAGGAGTTAAACATGAAGGGAAAGTGATGTCATTGATTCATGTTTATTCAGTTAACAGAGTAACAAGTCTACTGAACATGTCCTGAAAGAAAAACAGAATATTGCATAGAACAAAAAGTCTTTTTGTTTATTCTGCGTCATGATTATTTAGACATTTTAAGGCAGGTGCTTCCACTCTAAGGGCACGGGTTAATAGTAATAGTCCCGCCTCAGTCATTACTGACTATGGGAATGCACCCCTGGGGTGATAGCATTCAGCTATCTTTTTGCCAGGTGTTTCTTTTCAGCGTGTTTTTTTCTCTTCTGCTTGTCGTGAGAGCTTTTCGCCCTATCTGAGGTGGTGCCTTAAGGAGCATCCCCACTTGGTGCGATCAGCAGCTTCATCCTCCCAGGTTGCTGGATTTTATGTCCACTGCCTTTATGTCTCTCTTGCACACATCTTTGAACCTCAGCTGCAGTGTCCTTGTCACCGTGGGGTTTGCCCAAACATTATTCATGCTATAGGCAAGGTTATAGGAACGCCTAAAGTATGTCACCGTGGGGTTTGCCCAAGCATTACTCATGCTATTTGTTAAGATTAGATGAACGCTTAAGACAGTTCACGGGGAAGAAAGTTAAGTATGAATAAAATAAGACGAGTGTTCAGTAATTTGGCTCGCGTTAACAAAACGTGAGTATATTTTTTACTCGTGAGTTGTAAATCAAAGGCTTAACCAATGAAAGTAGTGAAAAACAAGTTAGGGCGACGAATCAGAAGTAGCGAGGGAATCGTACCTGAGAGGTCATTAAGGGGAGTCCGGTTTCTGAGTTTGAAGAAACAAGAAGTGTTTTTGTTCTGGGCGGTTGCCTGCAGACGAACGGATTCTGTGGTTTGACAGAAGTAGAATAAGTCTAGCAAGATATAAGAATAAGTCTATCAAGATATAGAGGTTATAGGATAAGGAACATAAGTCCAGAAATTGTTCAGAGGATGTGTTAGCACTAGACAGTAACTGTATAAGATAATGAAGAAGTCTTATGTAGATTATGAGAGTAGTGAATGTATTTTAGGAGATATTCAGCGATTTGATTGTAAGTATGATTTTGAACTTATTATGCATACAAGTAAGAGATTTACAGGAGAAGTAACGCAGATGTACCAAGTCGACATGTCAAAGATATATGTTGAGAACTTTGTGGACTGAGCAACAAAAGAGTAAAATTAGAGGTGAAGGATAACCACCTTTGTCATGGTGAGTTCACGACAAGTAAACTAATGAGCTGTCTTCAGAGAATAGTTACGACAAGTAAACTAATGAGCTGTCTTCAGAGAATAGTTACGACAAGTAAACTAATGAGCTGTCTTCAGAAAATAGTTACGACAAGTAAATGATTTGAAGAGTCGACTTTTGTAAGAACTGTTCACACGCCTTCGCACGTAGGTATATGCTTAGATGACATGGTACTTGTATATAGTTTAAGCTAATCTTTCAGCGATAGTAACAGAGTCCTACAGAGGTTAGAAAGAAAAAAAGGCAGGAATATAATGAGATGGAGTATAGAGGTATTTAAGTGAACAGGAGTAAAGTTGATTGAACTAAACAAGATACAGGAGGACGATGCATATACATGAGATATAGAGCTTTTATATATGAAGCCAACATGAGATAAACGTATGCAAGCTCTGGGATGAATTATTTGTCTTGCTGATAAAGATATTGTAAAGACGTTATTTCTTACTACACCTGTAGTACACCACTGTAAAGTATCAGTCTGTCTGCTCTGTAAGGAAGAGTGGTGTGTTGTTGAGATCAGGCATGCTCCAGTCTACCCAGCTGTAAATGGGTAACTCACCCTAGTCCTGAGTTAGGGAAGGCAAAGGCTCCAGGGGAAGCAGGCCCTGAACTTGGTCACTTCAGCCGACGCAGGATGGTGTATGTATGAAGTAGAAGTGTAGAGTGTGATTACCGCGAATGGTGTGCTGTTCGTGTGCTGACCAATATAACCACTCACACTTGTCTACAAGGCACCAATGCAGACTGCTGGAATCTTAGTTTACTCAATTTATTCAGACGTACACACTGGGACATACGAGTACATCATGGTTCGTTGACATATCAATTTGTAGGTATACATAGCAGATCTGAAGTCATGACACATTCAGAAATAATGGCAGTACATCAAAAGTTCAATGTCATGATACATTATGGCCGCATTCCCCTATCTGACTAAACGCGTCAGTGAAGGAATCGATAAATAACTAAAGTTACTTGACGTCCATAGTTTGTAGTATAGATTATGAAACCACGAAGGGGGTTTCTAGCAGGATTGAGATCTCTCTGTCACTGTCCGATAATAAGATAAATAATCTGTTCTCTTGGCAGTGATCAAAACATATGATGACCGAAATCCAACATGGCTACCTCCCTGAGTTGTCGTTCACTCATTCATAGGAAGGAGAATATAAGCCAGAGTTAATTTATAATGGGTATATAAAGGATTTCATAAATGTTTCCATACAGCTCTACGGTGATCAGGTTAATTTCACGTAGCCATAACCGCTGCAGGAAAATCTGTCATCTTCGTCGATACCAAACACGACACTAGCATAGCGAAGCACAAAAGTCAAGCTAGGCCTAACCGACGAGAGATCATCAAAATAGGAGCTGGGTTTACCTGGAGTCCGAATCATCTATATACTGACATAAGGAGAGTCTCTAACACAAACTATCGTAGAGACACCATCTCCTTCAGAAGAAAAACCACTTCGTAAGACATTTTTTCCTGACGAAAGGACCAGCTCTAGAAAAACGTACCCCGCCATTTGTAAGCAGTACATCGGAACTCATCACGACTTGTCAAGACAACTCATACTTCCGCTAGACCGGAATACAAGAATCTAGTCCCTCCTACCCATCCAAAATATACAATATAGGACTGATTCTACTTGTACTAATAATATGTAATACATATGAATTCAGGCCATAAACACAATAAGCAAATTAATATATTTTCTGGCCCTAAAAAATAAGTACAAACGCAAGCGCACTATCCTTGCGCCGGATCAATATCCAGAACGATTACTCCTATAATCAAAAGTGTGAATCAAACATGGATTATCTCGCTTTTACCATAAACAGCATTTTCATACACAAATGAATGCATGTCTATATTTTCCCATATTAAATAGCCATATCGATTTTTGTAAAATGTGCGTCAAAATATGCACGCAACAGATTACCACACCCCTCGGGAAAAAAAAAATGGTACATTTTTTTTTTTTGAAATACATCTAGGAGCAACATACAATAGGCTCACAACGCACCAATAACAATGCGCAGATGATAAGCATAAGTTTTATGACCTTAGAGAAAGTACTTCTCTAAGTATAAATATTTCCAGAGAGGTGTCACCAACGCATACTACAATATTAGCAATGACACAATTTCCACATTAGTTTATACATAAATTTCATCTAAGATATCTTAACATCATGATCATCAAAGACGAAAAACATTGAAAGATCAGCGGTGAATAAATATCAATGAACCGCTAAGTAGTGTTACAATCAATATATGATATATTACATATGTGTACACATTTCAACATAGAAACAACTGTATCAAAGTTGTATAACAGTTATGAATCATGTGGGCATCTAGACAAAATATCTGCCATCACATTTTCTGACCCACGGATAGCTCGCACCGAAAAATGAAATGGCTGTAGAGCAATCGCGTATCGCGTTGATCTCGCGCTCTTCAGATTTTTACTCTGAATAGCCGTAAGAGCTTTCTGGTCAGTTTCCACAATGAAATGCGCGCCCAGAAGAAATCTTTGCAGTTTAAGGATTGACCAAACCATAGCCAATAATTCACGGTCTAGGACCGAGTAATTCTTCTCTGCGGCATTTAATTTCCGAGAAATATACATCACAGGATGCAGAGTTCCAGAGTACTCTTGCATTAGTGCAGCTCCAATCCCGGTGGATGAAGCGTCACTACGAAGAATAAATGTCTTATCCTTAGAAGGCAATACTAGGATAGGTGAAGTAGAAAACATAGTTTTAACCTTATCCAAAGAGGATTGACATTCTTGAGTCCAATGGACTACATTAGGAGACCCTTTCTTTAGCAAGGAAGAAAGAGGTGACATAATGGAGGACAGATTCGGGATGAATCGTCCATAAAATTGTATTAGACCTAAGAGACTTCGTACTTGCTTTTTAGTCTTAGGAATAGAAATGTTAAGTATCTTACTTGTATTATGGTCTTCTGTTTTTAGGAACCCATGACCAACACGGTGTCCTAAGAAAGATATTTCGCTAAAACCAATACATGCTTTCGATGGTTTCGCTGTCAGGTTATGCTCGCGTAAGATAGACAATAGTTCATTTATACCATTATAGTGATCGTTCCAAGTATCACTGAAAAGACAGATGTCATCAAGATACGCAATGACATCTGAGCGATGAGATAGGATTCGACGCATCATGCGTACAAATGTAGCAGGGGCGTTCATAAGACCGAAAGGCATGAAATTCCATTGGAATAGACCCCTAGGCGTCGAAAAAGCAGTAAACGGTTTGGCGTGTTCGGATAGTGGAACTTGCCAATATCCCTTAGACAAATCGAGTTTAGTAAAGAAGTGAGAATTCGATAGTCTCGTAAGTAGCTCTTCTAGTAAAGGCATAGGTTCAGCATCGAATTTAGTCACTTGATTCAATTTGCGATAATCCACGCAAAGACGTATGTTATTGTCTTTTTTTCGTACTATAACCATCGGCGAAGAATATGCTGATGTGGATGGTTCAATAATTTTTAACTCTATCATCTCATCTAACTCTTTCTCTACCTGTGCTTGAAAATGTATCGGGATAGGATACGGTCTGACTCTTATAGGACTATGGTCAGTAAGAATAATGTCATGTTGAATGACATCCGTTTGACCAGGAATGTCAGTAAGGACATCCTGAAATTGTTCTAACATAGTAGAAACTTGTTTCTGCTCTCCTGGAGATAATTCTGGAGAAATTGCAACATCTTTCCATGATTCATTAGAGTGAAGAGGAATCATTGGAAAAGGTAAATTTACATCCGAGAAACTCGTTTCCTCATCCTGTATTACTGACAGAGATGAGTACTGTCCATGTTGGACTGGAAAATCGTCCGTTGCCTGGAAAACAGGTTGTAAATAATCAGGACGTTCATGGAATTCCGTGAGCATGTTGATGTGGAAGGTTTTACGCTTCCCGTCAATATCGACGATATAGTCAACATCGGAAACTTTTGATATTATATCGTACGGACCTTTCCAAGAAATGAGAAGTCTATTTTCCCTACAAGGTAGCAAGACAAATGCTTTGTCACCTGGACAAAGTTGACGCAAACATCTCTTTTTATTGGCAAATTCCCTTGCCTTCTGTTTCGCAAATTCAGAAGAAGCAGTTGCCAATTTGCATGCTTCAATAATCTTGTGTCTAAGTGCGATGACATATTCATAAGAGGATTTTGTGTCATCGACAATATTATCAGCAGTTATAAGATCATGAAGTAAGGACATAGGACCTCGCGGTTTCGCGCCAAAGACAAGTTCAAAGGGAGAAAATCCTGTATGTTCGTTGGCGACCTCTCTATATGCAAAGAGAGCCGCGGGTAAAACCCTATCCCAATCCTGAGGATGATCTTCTGTTATCTTACCTAGTAGGTTTTTCAGAGTTCTATTCAAACGTTCCACCATCCCATTGGACATAGGATGATAAATACTACTCAGCGATCTCTCTATCTTCAGAGTCGACATTACTTGAGACATGGTATCCGATATGAGTTGGGTACCATGGTCGGATAATATTTCTGCTGGAAACCCCAGACGAGAAAATATTAACCAAAGAGCATCTGCGACATCAGCAGTAGTTATGCTCTTTAGAGGAACAGCCTCCGGCCAACGTGTGCACATATCAACACACGTCAAAATAAATTGGTGTCCTCTAGCAGACTTTATCTTAAATGGACCAATGATGTCTATCGCCATTTTTTGAAATGGCCGAATGGGAATGTCTGCAGCCTGAATAGGTGCATCATGGCGTGGACCTCTGGATTTAATCTCTTGACATACTTTACAAGATCGACAATAGATTCGTATGTCCTTATTCACAGCAGGCCAAAAGAAAGATTGAAGAACTCTAGCTTTAGTACGGGAAAAACCCATATGTCCAGCACACTGCGAATCATGAGCGTGCTGTAAGATTTTAACTCTCATATTTTTAGGCACAAGGATTTGAGAATGAATGGACTTAGCGGAGTCTTGTACCATACGTACAAGTACGCCATTCTTCATCGTAATCCAAGATTTACGATTTGTATCCTTATTCGGATCACCTTTTGTTGCCAGAGTAAAGAATTTCTTTAGAGTAGGATCATCTTCCTGCTGTTTGATAAAGGAATCGTGGGAAATCTCCAAGGGATCATCTTGGATCTGCGCATCATTATCTTCAGAATGTGAAGATTGTGGCATATTAAGAGCTTGAGCCCTAGTGATTACTGCATTAGCAGATTGCATATTAACATTTTCCCAATTAGAAATTTGCTGTGGAGTGCATTCTTTCACTCCATGAATGCGACCGATGATAAGATCAGCGATCGGATTCGGCAAGAGACATGCTTGCACCTCTCCTGTAAAGAAAGGCGTAGCAATATTGATAATGGCAGTGGAGTACTTCTCCAATGTGCCACCAAATGTTACACATTTGACTATATTGCCTGTAGCTCGAGAAGGATTTACGAGTGATTGCCTCACTCCAATGGTAGTGCACCCCGAGTCGAAAAGAATTGATACCGGAGTACCATCTATTAGGCCCCTATTAAAGACAAGAGCACCCCTTCCATTATGCGCAATTGACGCATGGAGAGCGGGAAGTGGGTGACCGCAGCTTAAAGTAGACACTGTGGTTGGATCGAATAATGTTTTGCATTGCGAACACTCAGATGCTCTAGCAAAATCGAAAGCGGAATTTGCTACACTATTGGAGTCTTTTTTATCATTATTCTGATTATCGGTGTCGTGGAACTCCTGTTGTGCAGAGTTAGCCTGGTAATAAGATTTACCATGTCTTTTGTGTTGTGATCTACCTCGGTTATAATTGTCTCTATAATTATTATTGCCTCTGTTATAACCCCTATTTGGGTTTGAATCATAATATTCATGATCATAATCATCATGCTCATTATATTGAGTATCCCTGTAATATTGTTTCTTTTGTCTCCATGACGCACTTGGGTAGTTCCTATAGCTACTCCCTTTCCGAGAATTTCTAACATTATGGGTACCCCTCGCGTGTCGAGGACTATCAGCCCGATTCCAGTTCTTCGAAGAAGAACTCTGATTTGAGCGGTTATCTTGGTTTTGATACTTATCCCAATTAACCTTTTTATCAAATTTATTTTTAGCTCCTTGGAATTTGTGTGAGTAATTCTGATTATATTCTGTTGCCGAAGCAACTGGCATACTCTCTTTAATGTTAGAGTTACTAAGAATCATGTCAGGGTGTGCCGTGGCATACTGGTCACAATATTCTTCCATTTGCTTTATTGTACTAGGTTTACGCTCATGTAAGAACTCTAGGAATGATTTATTTACAGAAGACATGACCTTGTCTCTTAGCAATAAATCCGTAAGACCATCAAATGTTTTCTCTGTTTTGGATAATTCAATCCATCGTGAAAGTGTAATTCGTGCTTTTGAGATGAAATCTGAGAATTCTACACCTACCTCAGGTCTCATTGTTTTAAACAAAAGACGGTAACCTTCCTCAGACAGCTGATATCTCTTTATCAAAGCTGCCCTAACAGCATCATAATTATCTTTGTCGGCCTCTTCAACAAAATATAACTTACTTAGAGACTCCCCTTTTAGATTTTCAGACAACTGATTCACATACTGTGATTTGTCAACATTATGAGATCGACAAGCCCGTTCAAATCTAGAAAGCCAAAATGTTATGTCATCACTGGTAGGGTTAAACGCTGGTACTTTGACCTTGTACACAAAGGGTTTACCATTACCACCAGATGCCTGATTAACATTACTCATACATGTCAATTTTAATTTCTCTAATTCAAACTCATGTTCTCTTATTGCTTTTCTCTCTTCAGCTTCTCTATCTAATCTTTTCTGTTCTGCAGCAGCTTCTAATTTTTTCTGTTCTGCAGCAGCAGCAACTTCTAGTTTTTTCTGTTCTGCAGCAGCAGCAACTTCTAGTTTTTTCTGTTCTGCAGCAGCTTCTAATTTTTTCTGTTCTGCAGCAACTTCTAATTTTCTCTGCTCTGCAGCAGCAGCAACTTCTAATTTTTTCTGCTCTGCATCAGCTTCTAATTTCTTCTGTTCTGCCTCAAATCTCCTTTCCTCCACTTGCATCTGCAATTTCTTAAGTTCAGCAGCAGTATCAGCTTCTTTTTCTAATCTTTTTTCTTCAGCTAAGGCTTTCCTTTTTTCTGCAGCAGCTTTTTTTTCTTCTATTTGAAGTTTTCTCTCCTCAGCCGCAGCTTTTTTTTCCTCAGCAGCAGCTTTTCTTTCTTCAACAGCAGCAGCAATTTTTTTCTCTTCTGCAGCTAATGCTTTGTCATATTGAGCAACAGCCCATTGTTCTAAGTCTTTTCCAGTCTTATCAAGAGATTTTCCTTGTGTAATGAAATAATCTAATGTAGACATATTGTCTTCTTAAATCAGAAACCTGAAAAAGTAAATAAATTACCCTCTTTCAAGTTAATGGGAGACAAGTCTATACCTTAGACTTAGTCTTAGTCCAAACTTGTATGGTTTATAATAACCAATGATAACTTGAGTACCTGTGGACAACAATAACTGTATCTCAAATACTGTGGGAGACAAGCCTTACAAAGGTCTTGTATACCTCAATGTAATCAAAGATCACTTGAGTACCTGTGGAAAAAATATTTCCCTTTACCAATCACTTTGGGAGACAAGCCTTACAAAGGTCTTGTATATTTTGTTTTATAACAATAACAATCAGAAAGTACTGATCTGTACTATACTATCAGTGTATACCACTATACGTCATATGTCAACTAAAGACATTACAAATGACAAACAAGAAAAGACAATCTGAAAACATTTGCAGAGATCAAATTAAATTAAATAGGAGAAATGAAAAAAATGATCACAGAAACCGTGATGATAACTGCAATAATAAAATGACAAGACAAATAACGCCACAGTGTATAAACATAAGGGTGTAAAAAACTGAAATGAAAGAAAAGATGAGACCTACAATTATACAAACAAATCAAACAAAACTAAGGAACACAAAATTATTAACAAAAACAACGAAGAAAAGAACACCTCATCACAACTAACAGAAATAGCAGCAAATTGTTGCTAACAAATTTCCAATTAAGAAAATGTGTACCTATCGAATACTAGTACCAGACCAATGTAACTCGGCATACCTTGTACTAGTCACACAGAACATAAACTAATTTAATACATAACAAATAACATGTAAGCATAAATAGCATATAGCATACAATATCATTTATGTCATGAATGGAATGTGTTGCAGGTATAGTGTTGTAAAGCAGGCACAGTTTATTTAAATAATAATAACTTGCCACTTTATTCAGTAATAGATTTAATTCTAAACTATTACACTGTCAATTTTTTCTCTTTTGAGCATATGAAGATCCCACGATGAACTATGCACTTTATGTTCAACAACACTGTGATTCTTCTGTACGTTGAGAAATGTCAACAATATTGCTCCAGATATTTTCTACACTTGATACCACTGTCCTGTGTAATACTGTCTGTACAGCGAAAAAACTGTCAACAAGCGCTGACCTAGATACAGCATCCTATCGGTAATACAGGTCAAGCTGACATCGACTGTATAGCTGTCCTACTGGTGTTGATGTGTTCAAACAAATGTTCTTTCAGCTGTAAACTGTGATTCTCAACACAAAACTGCGTAAGCTGGACCCAGGAATCTGGCTCGCCACTGTAAAGACGTTATTTCTTACTACACCTGTAGTACACCACTGTAAAGTATCAGTCTGTCTGCTCTGTAAGGAAGAGTGGTGTGTTGTTGAGATCAGGCATGCTCCAGTCTACCCAGCTGTAAATGGGTAACTCACCCTAGTCCTGAGTTAGGGAAGGCAAAGGCTCCAGGGGAAGCAGGCCCTAAACTTGGTCACTTCAGCCGACGCAGGATGGTGTATGTATGAAGTAGAAGTGTAGAGTGTGATTACCGCGAATGGTGTGCTGTTCGTGTGCTGACCAATATAACCACTCACACTTGTCTACAAGGCACCAATGCAGACTGCTGGAATCTTAGTTTACTCAATTTATTCAGACGTACACACTGGGACATACGAGTACATCATGGTTCGTTGACATATCAATTTGTAGGTATACATAGCAGATCTGAAGTCATGACACATTCAGAAATAATGGCAGTACATCAAAGTTCAATGTCATGATACATTATGGCCGCATTCCCCTATCTGACTAAACGCGTCAGTGAAGGAATCGATAAATAACTAAAGTTACTTGACGTCCATAGTTTGTAGTATAGATTATGAAACCACGAAGGGGGTTTCTAGCAGGATTGAGATCTCTCTGTCACTGTCCGATAATAAGATAAATAATCTGTTCTCTTGGCAGTGATCAAAACATATGATGACCGAAATCCAACATGGCTACCTCCCTGAGTTGTCGTTCACTCATGCATAGGGAGGAGAATATAAGCCAGAGTTAATTTGTAATGGGTATATAAAGGATTTCATAAATGTTTCCATACAGCTCTACGGTGATCAGGTTAATTTCACGTAGCCATAACCGCTGCAGGAAAATCTGTCATCTTCGTCGATACCAAACACGACACTAGCATAGCGAAGCACAAAAGTCAAGCTAGGCCTAACCGACGAGAGATCATCAAAATAGGAGCTGGGTTTACCTGGAGTCCGAATCATCTATATACTGACATAAGGAGAGTCTCGAACACAAACTATCGTAGAGACACCATCTCCTTCAGAAGAAATACCACTTCGTAAGACATTTTTTCCTGACGAAAGGACCAGCTCTAGAAAAACGTACCCCGCCATTTGTAAGCAGTACATCGGAACTCATCACGACTTGTCAAGACAACTCATACTTCCGCTAGACCGGAATACAAGAATCTAGTCCCTCCTACCCATCCAAAATATACAATATAGGACTGATTCTACTTGTACTAATAATATGTAATACATATGAATTCAGGCCATAAACACAATAAGCAAATTAATATATTTTCTGGCCCTAAAAAATAAGTACAAACGCAAGCGCACTATCCTTGCGCCGGATCAATATCCAGAACGATTACTCCTATAATCAAAAGTGTGAATCAAACATGGATTATCTCGCTTTTACCATAAACAGCATTTTCATACACAAATGAATGCATGTCTATATTTTCCCATATCAAATAGCCATATCAATTTTTGTAAAATGTGCGTCAAAAAATGCACGCAACAGATATATATACATATTTATGTAAATAAATGTTTTGATGGATACAGCAGATGTTTGAGTCCATCTGTGAGCGTTGATGTATGTGGCCAGCAAATAAGAATAATAAAAACAAATTACCACTATACGAATGTCAGTAGAAACAGCAAAGAAGGAACCGAACGAGTCGTGGGTTAAAGAAAAGAGGGAAAATATGTTCATATAGGAATCTACACCTCTGGCGGAAATGGCCAGTACACAAGTACACTCTTAACCCACTGGGAAGATAAACAAAAAGAGATTTTGTGAGTTGAGTAATAATTAGAACAGACCACCCCTGTCACATGCTACTAATTGGTGCCGTAACCAGTTCTACAACAGACACACGGTTACATCCTGACTGTTCTTTTGCCAGTAGCTCGTAGAAAATAGAATCCACAGGCTTAACCTACTACAATAATAGTTATGTAAAATGAAGTGGTTGACGGTACAGTGCTGCTGGTCGCTGTGGAAATAGTGGCCATATTGGATTTTAATGCCATATTTCACTTTATTAAGGCTTTCTTATTATTTGAGTTATGAGCAGCAAATTTGAAATGGAAGCTCATCATTGTATTTCAAAACTATTGTGGGAATAACATTTGATAACTTCAGCATGTCCTGAGCTATAAGACATTAAGTTATTGTCTAAAAAGTAAAAGATTTCACATCATTTTACATCATTCTCTGCGAATCAAAATTTTAATGAGATATCAAAATCTGATCTGACAAAAGTTTTAAAATGCCATGGAAAGTTTCTGTGCTAAATCTCATTGGTAAATAAGCAAGTTATAGTAAAATTAGAAACACAAAAAAAAAAAAAAAAAAGTTTCTGACAAATTATTGGTTTTCTTCAGAGTAAAAGAATACTTCCTTAAGAAAATACAATTTTCATAGACAAAAAACACCATTTAAGAATGTGTTCTGACAATTTACTTTGACATAGTTAGAATCAGGGTACAGTATTGTAAATTATCAGAAAAGAGAGTAATCCAGGTTTCAAATTTTTTTCAAATGTGACTCAAAATCCAATTCCACTCCTCCCCTTAAACCAAAAAGTTTTTGTGAAGCACAGGCAAAAATTACCTCAGAGAGCCATTGAAATTTTTTTTTTAAACACTTCTTCTTTCTTCTGCGTTCGTCCTAAAAAAGGACGTGTGTTACATTGTGTCGCCGTTTACAGCAAAGCTGCGATATCTGCACCTTTCGGCCTGACACATCCGTTTTCGGCATGGCATTTTTGGGACTGGGTTAACCTTCCCTCTTCGATCCCTACTTTCTCAGCCAGACTGCAATGATGCAGCCTGTTTCCAGGACCACCACTTGGAGGTGGAGTAGGGTCTTGGTCAGCCCTGGTTCGCTGACCCTGACGCAAGCAGTCAAGCTATGGGTTGCTTACTGCATTCCTCACTTTTGATGCGTCTTCTGTCCCTTTTTTAAAACTGATTCATTTACTAAACTTAAACCGCGATGTCATATATTGTTTTAAGGATAAAATGTTAGATGGTAACTTTGAGTAAACATTATATGGTGTTATAATATGAATATGAGAGTCTCAGTCTAAAGTGATACTTATTCAAATAAGATGTTACAACAGCTTGTGATCTTAGACTTATGAGACTCATTGTAAATTGATGCTTATCAAATAACATGTTAGAACAGCTTAGAGTTATGAGACTCTCTGTCTAAATTGGTACTTATTTAGACAAGATGTTAGAACAGCTTGTAATCTTAGAGTATGAGACTATACACCTATATAATCAAATGATTGTCCCTGTGCTTTGAAGATTGTCATGGCAAAAGCTAAAGTTAAGGAAACAGGCGACATCTCAAAATGACAGGAAGGCTGGCATCTTTATGCTCTACACTGAAGTGTGGGATGAAAAGTTGACCACCTAAATTACTGCCTGTGATGATTTTTTTATATTTTTAAAAAATTTGGTCATCTGTCATTAGTCTAAAACAAAATAAAGGGGAAAAAACGTGAAAAAGTTACCTGGTGACCCTTTTATTATAAAACTAAATTATTAAGATTCAGTGCTATTTCTTGACTCATTATTTGTCAAGACATCTGTGAAATCCGAGTAAAAAAAAGATTATTGACCTCTATTTTGGATGATTCTTACTGATAACATTCACTCAAAGCACAGTAGAGTGCACACCATTTTTGTATTTCCCCAGAAAAGCTGGTTTGAATATTTCGAACACTGAATAATGCACCATGAAAAGCACATTTTTTAATGGGTGTTCAATTTAGTTTTCATGGTGCAGTGCACGCTATGTCCGTATTTTCCTGAACATTTTTTGGGATTGTTTCATTGTTGGTTAAGTACATGTACTTAAGATGGTGATATGTTTGAACAGCATGTTGATGTTAGAATCCAAGTCTGTATTTATTCATAAAGCATATTAGAACAGCTTGTGATGCTGGAATATGAGGCTGTCAGTGTTAATTATTACTAATTCAATATTCAAAGAATATGTTAGAATATGAGACTGTCAGTGTAACTTGTTACTCGTTCAATATTCAGATAACATGTTAGAAAAGCTTGTGGTGTTAGAATGTGAGACACTCAGTGTAACTTGTTACTTATTAGAACAACATATCAAATCTACCGTTGTTGAATTTGTTGTGACGTTCTTTTGCCTATTCTACAATAATGTTATATAATAACATGCATTCTGTAATAACTTTAATAAAATATATAACATTACTCTCTGTTTTGCATGTGTGTGTGTGAGTGAGTGAGAGAGAGAGAGATGCCTAGTGTAGCTCTTGGGTGTGTCTGAGGAGTGTCGTTAAAGGCTACTAACATGGGGTTGTCCTTGAGCCCTTGCATACTCATCATGTAAAAGAAATTGTTACAAAAACCACCCCCACAAAAGCACATGAACACTTTGGTGCAGGCTTGCTGCAGATCGTCCAGATGTATTGGTGGTTTTCATGCTGCACTAAGAGTGAAAGGGAAAATATCTGTGTGTGTTGGGGGGACCTTTTTGAAACAAGTCAATGAATACCTGGGGGTATTGATAATGTCCAGATGGTAGATGCAACAAGAGTAGAAGAGCCCATGCAGAACATTACTTCAGAAAATTTAACACAGCTAATGCAGTAACTCTGAGAAGAAGACGCTGGCATTAGATAGGACACATGCTGAGACCACTGATAAGCACTACAAGCAGTTTCCAGAATTTCCAGAGGCCAAAAACGAAATGGAGAAGAGAACTGAACACAGAAATAAAAGTGATAAAGAAAACTTGGAAAGACCTTGAACACAATGCAGGCAGGCTTGGCATCACTTTATTAAAGGCCTGTGATGAGCTCAGGGTACTGATGATGATGATATTCAGTAAGCGGTAAAAGTTATCTTTAGAGTAGTAAATTATAGAGTGACATCCCCTTGTAATTGTAGCATTCCTGGGGGCTACTAAGAATCATTTTCAGTTACCACATAATTTACTTGGTTAGTGCACTGGCTTCCTAGCTCGGTGGTCCATGGTTCAATCCCCAGTGTAGGTGGGGTTTTTTTAAACCGCAAGCAGCTCCTGTGTCGACCCAGCCCCAATTGGGTACGAGAGCAACTCTGGGAAGGTTAAGGCGGCCGGCGTGATGCTAACCACATCACCTCTAGTGTGCCGATGGTCAAGAAAATATGGGCCTAACACCATATTCCCAATATGCCTCAATGGGCGTGTAACGCGATCCGTTACCATTTTTTTTTACATAATTTACTAGTCTAAAGAGGACCTTTACCCAATAACCTTATTGCTGGAAGTAAGAGAGTTAATCAGTGTTGCATAGAGTGTATCCTGTCATAATGAAGCAAATCATGGACAATAAATAAACAAGCTGTTCACGGGAAGCAACAGAGAGATTGGATTTTTAGAAGAATGTTAAGGATCTCATGTACAAGGTCGTGAAGATACTTTTGTGCTAATATTCCTAATTACTTGACATACTTTGACAGCTACTCTTGCTGTGAACCGACGTGGGGAGCTTTAGTTTTCGTTCTTAGTCCAAGTGTGTTGCACTGGCTGATGTCAGTCCGTCATGTAGGATTTCTGTAACACTGTCTAGCCATATCCTCTGGTAATTCCCGTGCCCTAAAAACAGATCTAATGTTGTAGGCACGTAGTGGTAAGGGATCGAGCTCAATTCTCATGAGGTGGCCAAACCACTGAATTTCATGTCTCTATATATGTTTTATGCAGGACTTTATTCCTACAATTTTGCAGATGCCAAGAAAATCTTATTACGGGCCTAAAACGTCCCACTGTTATTGGGCATGGTCTTAACAGAGGATAATCATAACACACAGCAGGCAATCGTAAGATAGACTGAAGGACGACCACTTTTTTAAACTAAAATAATGTAGTATTTCTTGCTTTTCTCCTTGAGGTTTTGGCCTTGTTGTGACAAGGCACGTTGCTTTCAATCTTGACTAGACTAAAGACCGTTGGTTATGTAAGAGCCCTAATAGCCATTCATAAATAAGTGAGCTCTGTCAACTCTAGTACAATGTTGATAAATACTAAGTTAGTTCGGAATACGACTACTAGAATCAGTTAGCATGGTGAAGCCCTAAAAAGGGCTAGTTCTGATAATAACTGCTAGCACTTGGAGCGCTGATAGCTACTAAGCCCTAAAAAGGGCTAGTTCTGATAATAAATTCTAGTACTTACAGCTTTGATAGCAACTAAGCCCTGAATAGGACTAGTCCTGATAATGACTGCTAGCGCTAGAACGCATTAAAAATGAAGGGCTGCGTATAGTCTTGGGCTGTACACGAGATACCTCCATTGTGACAATGAGCTACATGCTTGGAGTGCTGTCGATTAGATCCAGATATGCGATGGCCCAGGCAAAAGCCTAAATGCGAGTAACTACAGACAAACGGCACCCTATGCATGGAAACATAGCTGAAATTAAGGGAGCAAGAATAAAGAGAGGGATGTCATAGATGGCACAGGCAAAGACAACGACCAAGCAAGTGACCGCAGTTGAAAATATATTCAAAGGGTAAGAGTGGAATGTGTCAGATGAGAACTGGATTAACTACCAGCAAGTCATCATCAGCCTTGGCAGTGAGCGTAGAACTTGGGGCAATGGGAAAGCAGAACTGGAAATTAATCAACTGATACATAATCATGCCGGGGATAATAATGCCATTGTGTATACCGATGGGTCTGTGATCCGTGGTGAAAAATCAGATTCGGGCTTCTCTGCTAGGATAAAGAGCAGAATCGTCGCCGAACATAACGGGGCTTACAGGATAACAACCCTCAGCATGAGAATGGAGGCAGAGGAAGTTACTGCAGCCTTAAGGTGGCTAACTGACACTTCATTAACAAAAGCAGTCATTGTGTTAGACTCTCAGTCCATGCTTCTAAAGGTTCAAAATGGTTGGCTACGACATAGAAAATATTCATAGAAGCTTCGAGTCTGCAGGAACTGGTGTGGATCTACTGTCCTGGTCATGCAGGGGTAGGCAGTGACAGACTGGCATCAAGAGCACCCTTAGTGGGAACACTGGATATGGATAAGGAAGAAATACTGAAAACAATAAATGATCGCCTGTTAGAGAATGACACTGCAATAGATGAATCATCAAGGTTAAAACTGTAAGAATTTGGCATCAAACGTAAGTCTAGCAGAGATGGGCGTATGAGAGGATGCATCCGTCGTGTATACAAACAGCGAGCTACAGGAACAGTTAGCATTCACACTATTCAACATAAACTGAGGGAGACTGAGCACTTGTTGGTTTGCCCGGAGTGCAATGATGTAGATTCTGTTCAACAATAGCAATAACTTGCTGTGTTGATAGCTACTAGGCCCTGAAAATGACTAGTTCTGATAATGAATGCAAGCACTGCAGCGTGATAGCTACTGAGCCCTGAAAAGGACTACTATATATCTTACTTACTTAGTCGTTCACTTCTACCGTGATGTGTAGAGATTAGGAAGAGAGAGCGCCAGAATATCCTATCGGCTGCCTTCCTCCTGGCCTGGTTCCATTCTAGTCCTGGGTCCTTCAAAGATTGTCTAATGTTGTCCACCCAACGGACTCTGGGTCGTCCTGGAGGTCTGGATCCCTGGCTCTTAGTTTCCCATGCTTGCCGATCTTCTCCCATTCTGCAGACATGGCCAAACCATCTTAGTTGGGACTGTTCTACTTGGGTCTGCAGGGGGTGGGATTTTAGGCCTTGACGTATCGTCTGGTTGCGGACCATGTCTCTTCTTGTTACTTCAACCACCTTCCTTAGATACCTCATTTCTGAGGTTTGGATCTGGCTTTTGTGGGTTGTAGTCATTGCCCATGACTCGCATCCATATGTCAAGACTGGGACATAGGTGGAGCGGTATACAGCCATCTTCGTTTTCTTATCAACCTCTCTCTTGCCGAGGAATCCTCGATTTATGGCCTGAAAAAGTCTCACAGCTGCTGCTTTTCGAGTGGCCAACTCTTCTTTGATGCCACCCTTCCGGTCTATAACAGCTCCGAGGTATTTAAAGTGGTCGACCTACTCACTCAGGCATGTCGTAAAAGGCGACTAAAGCGGTTAGGCATCGGGCCAGAGGCGTCACTAGGGTTGGTGTCACCCCCATGGACCTCCTCCCGTACCAGACCATACAGAATCCTTAGTAATGTTTTTTGTACTAATGTTACTCGTAAATGCATATGAAAATATACTGATAAATGAAATATTACCAAAGAAAATAAACAGGACCAAATACAGAAGCATTTCAGCACTTAGTGAACATCTCGACTAAATCATAACTTTCCTTTCCTGGCCTTCAAAGCTACGAACGTGTGAATCACTTCATAGAAATCAATGCGCATGCGCATTAGAAGGTTCAAAAAGTAAACTAGCACAGAGTTTTAGCCTTGTAGGTATATTGATACAGTACATGTAAGCTGGGCTTACGAAAAATGTTTTTGTGGTTATAACTAACTACAGGGATATTTTTATAAAAAATTATAAATTTCTGCTGACACACTGCACACACATTTTATAGACAGTCATTTTGGTGTCACCCCTTCAGCTGATCACCCCCTCTGATGGGTGTCACCCGGGTGCGGTCCGCACCCCCCTAGTGACGCCTCTGCATCGGGCTTGTTACAACATTATGCAACACAACCTGCTACAGTAAACTTCTCTGCAAAAGCACATTATTGTTTTGATGCAGGGGAGAACCTGCCGTGGTGGTCCCATGCTCATTAAGGAACGAAAAGGGAGATTGTGATGACTGAGGCATGTAAAGGAAAGAAAAGGGAGATTGTGATGACTGAGGCATGTAAAGGGAAGAAAAGGGAGACTGTGATGACTGAGACATGTAAAGGGAAGAAAAGGGAGACTGTGATGACTGAGACATGTAAAGGGAAGAAAAGGGAGACTATGATGACTGAGGCATGTAAAGGGAAGAAAAGGGAGATTGTGATGACAGAGACATGTAATTGGGAAAAATAGGGAGACTGTGATGACTGAGACATGTAAAGGGAAGAAAATGGAGACTGAGATAACTGAGACATGTAAAGGGACTAAAATGGAGATTGTGATGACAGGCATGTAAAGGGAAGAAAAGGGTGATTGTGATGACTGAGACATGTAAAGGGAAGAAAATGGAGATTTTGATGACTGAGACATGTAAAGGGAAGAAAAAGGAGACTGTGATGACTGAGACATGTAAATGGAAGAAGAGGGAGGTTGTTATGACTGAAACATGTAAAGGGAAGAAAATGGAGATTGTGAAGACAGACATCTAAAGGGAAAAAAATGGAGATTGTGATGATTGAGATGTAAAGGGAAATTGTGATGACTGAGACATGTAAAGGGAAGAAAAGGGAAACTGTGATGACTGAGACATGTAAAGGGAAGACAAGTGATATTGTGATGACTGAGACATGTAAAGACAAGTCGAAGCAAACACAACGGGCAATAAATCCAACTGCCGCGTGCGCTTTTGGGCATACTGAGGACCGATAGTAGCTGCAGTGGCGTAACTACCGTCTTGGTGAACAGCGCACGTCCCAGGGGGAAACCAGCACAGAGTGGGTCCTGGAAAGTAGTGATCAGAAGGGATCCTCGGGTTTATGTATACCCTTTCAATCTATTGTGTTCAAGGCACAACACGTCTCCGTATCTGGAGACAAAGTAAGGTGATGAGGATGACGAGAACAGATCTTGAGACGATGGCACAAGACAGGAGGGCCTGGCACACATTTGTTGAAGGCCTAAGCTCCTTGCGGAGCTAAGCGCTTTTGAGGATGGTAAATTAAGTAGGTAGTTTTCTCCCCTTCTGATCTGCCGTATACTGATTGCTGATCGGAGGGCCTCACTTGATTTGAGCCCGGGGACCCGTTACATTGCAGCTACACCACGTTGTGATTGTAATGATTCTGAAGACGATAATAATTATAATGATACACTTGTTTATCTTTAATGGTCAACAAATAAGCAACTCACCGCTCAATGCTCATTGCACTTATTTTATTAATCTGCTTTGTTGTAGAATTGATTCTAAAATACAAGACTTGCACAAATTTAACTGTTGTAGAATTGATTCTATAAAATACAAGGCTTGCAGAAATTAAACTGTAGAATGATTGATAGTATTTTATTTCATTACATTTTTTCTCCCGAACACCACTTGTAAATTTTAACCCTAGAATCAGTGAAATGAATTTTTAAAACATTTTTTAAATTTTTTTTTAATTTGGCTGTTTCCGAACTTCATTTGCACTACAGAATATACAATTTCAATGATTTTTTAAATTAAATTCACCGCACATGTGTGTGTGTGCGCGTTCGTGCGTTTGTTTGTATATTGTTACTGACATTAATGAGGCGATGTTCTGTGATTCATTAATGTTATTGTTTTATTTACAGTTTATAATAAATTTAAAAAATTGGCCTCTCTTAGACAAGAGAAAAATGCACAGATATCTTGTCCATCTACAAGCTGAAGCGATGACGACAGCCCACCTCTGGAATATATTGACGACTGCCAGCCCCTAAAATATTTACTGTCCGCCCCTGAAATATACTGACGACTGCCTACCCTGATACACGTGAGGACAAACAACAGGAAATGTTATGCTGAGCGCAATATTGGTTATTGTTTTCCCCCATTCCGTTAAACATTCTCGCCAAATCTGTTTCGCTGGCATTCATCGCTACACCCTGATCTAAGTGTGAAGCGTTATTAACATCCCAGCTCTAGATAGTTGTGACTAAAATCTAAGATGAGTTACGAGTTCGTTGACTCAAATGTTGCCATACGCTCCTTATCTCTAACACTTCCTCCATTTTACAGTTCAAAATTTATGGTCCCTTCCGTTCCAAGTTTCATCAATTATTTTATGTTTTTTAATTATATCTGTTAACGGAATAAAATCCAGTTTGTTTGCAGCTGTTTACTCCAATAGTTTTGCTGTTATTTCTGTGGTTTAATTTTTGCCATGTTGTTGCATTTTCATAATATTCTATGGGTATCGTTCACATATTTGTGCTTACTTCGTTGGTTTTATTTTTGAACCTTTCTTGATTGTTCTAGCCAATTCCACAGTCACCTTCATCTCTCTAGACTTTCAGAAACATGTATTTTGGGGGCTATTTATATCTTCCTTCTCTTCAACTCTCCTCATATCGTTTATTTGTCAGGTCGTCAGCTAGTATTCTTCCACCGTATCAACTTGCTCCCATTAGCTTCTGGAATTTTTGGAGGAGACATGCGCAGTCTGAGAGACTCCATTCTGACATTCCGCCATTCGAAGAGTTAAAAGTTGAAATGTCTACACCGTGGTTTTATGGACATCTCGGAGACCTGACACTTAATTCAACGCTTTCTGCGTGAGAACTCAAAAAAATTATCTTATATTTCTTTCAGTATAGATATTTCTGGTGGCTACTAACAGACTCTTGAATTTTCATCCTTTTCATTTTTCGACGTTTGTATCATGTGTTATAGATTATCTTAATATATGTTAAAATTTCTAGTTTGACCTTTATGAGTAGTAACGAAATCTTTCGTTCTCAAATCCGGCTACAACAAAGTATTCATTCATCCAAAAGTAGCGCGCCTTTAGTTATACTTCTAGATTTATCACTTTGCCCCGTGTCATAACAATATAGCATTCAAATATTTTACCCATTACCGGCATTTTTATCTCGACCCGTAATAACTGACCAATTTTAAAAAAAGTTTACATCACTCAAGATATACTGATTGGTTAAAGCTGCCGATATGGTTATACAAAATTCTACACTTAAGACCAGTTAAGGCGTGGAATAAAACATTCTTGCTTCCTGGAGTTTGTGCATTCAGAGTTGTAGGTTCGGACAGGGACTTCATCTGGAATGAATAGAATCGATAACTGCTTTTAGGCATCACAGAAAAATGTATGCTTAAATGTCACTATATTTAAATTACTACATTCAGTGTTTCTCAAAGTGTAAAACACTAGTGTCGTCTTTTCACCAAGAGTAAACGCTCAGTGATGGTGGATCAAAGACAAAACAAGTGTCGTGTTTACAAGTGCTGTGAGGTTGATGCGTCACAATTAGTTGGCTTACTGCTGCGAAGACGTAATCACCCTGCCTAGGAAATACTTTTGATTATGTTTGTGGGGCTGTACTGATGATCCGTGAAAATGTGGCTAGTTTGGGGAAGGGGGAGGGGGAATTAGGCTGGAGATTTTTTAAGATGGAAGGTTGTCTGGGATTTAGCTAGATTTTACTGCTGGCTTTTGAGACGGAAGGTTGTCTAGTTTTGGAGGATTTTACTGCTGGCGTTTGAGACGGAAGGTTGTGTAATGTTAGTCTGGGGAAGAGTAATTCGGGTACAATTACATTTTTATGAGATCGACTTTTATGCATGAAATTAGATTTGTAGTCTAAGGGAAATAATCCATAATACATTGAAGAAGGGGACAAGAGTAGGGGTGATGTCCCGTGATCATACTGTTTAGTGCGGCTGACCTTGTCCGAGAATTATAAAATTAAGTTTGGCGTTTTGTTTTTCTGAATGAGTTCAGCTATGTGAGCGAAGAGACTTTGCACGGGAAATTTATATTTCGGGTGAGCTGTTTGTGAGACAATTTGTTCTAGAAGGTTCGTAAATAGTTGTAGTAGTAAATCGATGTTCAAAATTAAATCAGTCAGATTCCAAACGCGATAGCGTCAAGGTGCTAGTTTGGGTTTTCTCCCAAGTGTGTAAAGTGATTTAGAAGTGGCAAGCTGAATTGGGAGTTTTCATCGAGTGATAAGCCAAAGTGATTTTGGTTGATTCTGCGGTGACAGAAAAGTTATAACTATCACTCAGACACTCAATCGCTTGGTGCGCCACAAGTAGATATGACAGCTCGTTATTTTATTCTGTGGACAAGATGCCAGTGTTGCCAGTACGAGAAAATGTGTGTATATTCGAAACAAACCAGGTACGTTGAACTTTATGAAAATATTACTAGAAGTGCAGTATAACAGACAAGTGACAGGCTAGCGAGCAAAAGAATAACTTGGTGAACCAACATCCCTGTCGGTTAGGCCAGTCTCACTAAGACGCGCCAAGTCCGGAAATCTGAAGGAAGAAGTCAGAACAAATAGAAGAAACAGCGAGTACATACGAAGAATATTATGCCAAGAAAAATAGTGACAACAGTGGTTCTCAAGCCATGACCACCATAACCTCTAGAGGCAGTATGATTATGAACATAGAAGCAGCGACAGGGATACAGAGAGAAAGAGAGAGAGAGAGAGAGAGAGAGAGAGAGAGAGAGAGAGAGAGAGAGAGAGAGAAACTAGAAGAAATGACATTGTATTATTACTTACTGAAGTTTTGCTGTATAAAGTCTGCCAGCCTCATGTAGAGGTTGGGCATATCATTTCTTCAATATGTTATTGATTATGTAAATGACGGTGTACTCTCCATAGAAAAAAAAAGCGAGTTGCGTGATACTGTGGTTTCCGGTGCGCCTTCTGGCCCAGTATCTATGACTTTAGCACCTGTTCAACGGGAGAGTGGGCTCATCCCTAATCTGTTTATGTTCCCAGTAGTAGACTATTCGCAAGCAGCCTGGGGGTGTCACTGCTCTGCGCGGACCTTGTTTACCGAGGCGGCGTCCGAGCTCGTATGGTGAAAATATGGTTGCGTTATCTTCAAAATAGCCCTGTCTTTCCCATGGCTTTTCTGCCATCCTGCAACTTTGAGTTAGGGAGTTCTGAGCTCCAGTCTCTTTCCCAGGCATTTTATCCTGGCCTGGCACGCATACAGAGGACCCCACTTCTGGTTCTAAGTTAGCAGTTGGGGATAGGTGGGGTAGCACACTGTGCATTCCCCGTCATCCAGGGGGCTCTCCAAATATGCAGAGCTTGCACAATGCTGTGCTCTGGTTCTGGGCTCTCCCAAGGAATCCTCACGTCCTGCACAGAGCCACTTCCAGATACTCACCACCTGCCAACCCTCCATTGTAGAAATCTCCTGCATGCGGCCATCCAGTCAAGAGCCAGTATTAAGTCTGGTGCCCAAGTGATCCCCCCAAGCTCAGTGTGCAATGCTGGGTTCTCATCATGCTGCAACACAGGGGGGATTGTGATGCTCAGCCATCTCTCTCAACTCTGCACCGATAAGTGACATCGGGGACTTAACTGTGCCTCAGTACTGGGAGGCCCCGTTTCCGGGTACACCACACACAGCCAATTGAGGCAACGGTCGCCGTGGGCGTGTCTTCAGTGGGGAAGTTGTGGATCTTCCTGTCCATGTTCTTGCACATCCTAACACTGCCCGCAAGACATCGGAGGTTTGGAGAGTGGCCTTCTCTGCTTTTTTGAGCCGGGGTGGGCTCCCCGGGCAAGTCTCGATGGGGATCGGGACGTGTCCACGCGCCAGTGGGCCCAGCATCGGCCGCATCTGATGGAGGACTTGCTCTGCCAGGTTTGAGTTAGTAAATTCCAACTTTGTCATCTTCTTGGCATTGTGATGCTGGGGTGCCTGTGGATTTCCTACCGCCCCGGGTAGAAGCCAGAAGTGTACTGTGCCAGCTCTGGGGGAGATAAAGGGGGTGTTTCTGCGTCTCCTTGTGATACGTAGCCAAGGTAGGGCTCACAGTGCTCTTTCCCCGCCACCAAATTGCCTGCTGGTTACGCCGAGTTCTCCGAGGCTCTAGGCATGTGACCAAGAGTTGAAGGCAATAGGATCGTCACGTCCTGAGTCTCTGTGCCTGTACGATGGGTTCCGATCTTCAGGGAGCAGTCCACACTCGTTCCCACTCCCAAGACTTGTTCAGTATCCATCTGGCTCCTTCCCACCCACAGAGGGCGTGTACGGTGTAGTGCACCGGTTTTATTATCGAGGTTTGCTCCTCTAGATCCGTTGTGTTTAGCCTGAGGATTCGCACCCTCAGTTACCAGGACTACCTCGAGGAGGGTGTGGCTCTTCACCACGCACAACGATCTTGGGGTATGAGAGGTTTTGCTAGGCCAAGAGACTAACACCGCAATGGTCGCTCCTTTCATGAACAAGAATTCACTAGGCCTAGGGTGAAGCAAGGGGGGAAACCCACTACCCACAACACCAGCACATCATACCCCCTGTCTGTAAAAGACTTTGCCCCATTATGTAAATAAAGTTCAACATTTGACTGTTACTGCTGTCAGCGTGAAGTCATTCATCAACTCGTGAAATCATTCATCAACTCGTGAAGTCATTCATCAACTCGTGAAATCATCCATCAACTGTCAGTACATTAACTGTTGTCGTTGTTTTGAGAGTAAGAAGTCTCCCTTACCACAAATAAGCTGCCAGCTGTTTAGGGTAGAGATACGAAACCTATACGATCACAAAAATAGAGAAATAGGAAAAAGTAGACAAGCTATCATACATGGCCACAGCTGTCTAGTTTTGGAAGATCTGGCTGCTGGCTTTGAGGCGGAATTTGTCTAGTTTTGGGGGATTTGGCTGCTAGCTTTGAGGCGGAATTTGTCTAGTTTTGGAGCATCTCGCTGCTGGCTTTGAGGCGAAATTTGTCTCGTTTTGGAGGATCTGGCTGATGGTTTTGAGACGGAAGGTTGATTAGTTTTGGAGGACCTGGCTGCTGGCTTTGGGGCGGAATTTGTCTAGTTTTTGGAGGATCTGGCTGCTGGATTTTGAGACGGAAGTTTGTATTTCAACTTTGTGAATTAAGGAGATCTACGATTTTGTACTATTAGTATATATGAAAGTGAACAGATTATCACTTTATTAGACTCGAGTTGTGTGAGTCTGGAAAGTTATTATTGATCTTCGTATTCATGTTGGGTTCGTTACTTCTGGTGTTACTACTTTCGCCTGAGTGTGGACGTGCTTGTCATATTCATGACCTACGCGAGATGACATGAACTGAGCCTTTGTTTCGTGTTACTGTAACTATGTGGGAGAAATGCCCAGATATTGGTAGAGCATGTAGTCATTAAATTGCATGTGGAGACGAATTCTGGATTAAGCGTTACACACACACAAACACATATACACACACCGAGAGAGAAATGAGAGAATGACGTAAACACAAGCAACCACTGACATTACCCATGCACACACGGGCATATACACACTGCTATGACTCCTTTCCTAGACCTGTCGGAGCCAAGAATCTTAAATTGCTAGCACCTGAATATTTATACACAGCTCATGACAAGTGATGACGACACCTGGTTAGCTATCTCTTGACCAATTATATTTCCAGCACAAATATTATTATTTTGATGTGTTCCTCAAACTGTAATAGAGACCGCAGTCAGCGACTCAAGGCTTGACTGCCTGCGTCAGGACCGGCGAACCAGAGCTGGTCAAGACCGCACTGCATAGTTTCTTTAGATCAACGTTTCTCAAAGTATAATACACATATCACTGATAATATTATCAGCATACAGTTTCTTTAGATCAACGTTTCTCAAAGTGTAATAAATATATCACCGATGATATCCTCGGCATACAGTTTCTTTAGATCAACGTTTCTCAAAGTGTAATACATATATCACTGATGATATCCTCGACACATAGTTTCTTTAAATCAACGTTTCTCAAAGTATAATACATATATCACTGATGATATCCTCAACATACAGTTTCTTTAGATCAACGTTTCTCAAAGTGTAATACGTATATCACTGATGATACTTCGGTAAAATCAGAGGGCGGTTGTTAGGACGGAGAGAGAGAGAGAATCTGAACTCTAGTGCAGTGTTGATAAATCTTAAGCCCTGAAAAGGACTGCTAGCATCTATCAGATAATATGATGAAGCGCTGGTACGAGCTCTCCCTAAAAAGTACTGCTAGCTACATTAACTATGTTTAAGGTGAAAACAATGGTAATCATTAAATGTTAAAGTTAATGAACATGTAATACCTGCAGGTAGCTGTGCGACTTGTCAGATTAGATCTGTTAACTTACAATAATCATAAAAATAATAGGAAACTATACAGTTCATTACAACAACAGGTAGTCCCATCGTCAGAAGTCAGTGCTAGACAAGCATTTAGGGCCTTTTGGTTCGCCTTCACGTTCTAGTGGAGCGTCAAGACCATAAGGATGACTCTTGACAGTTACGACTCAAGTGGACCAACCCAAGGCCGAAGTGCTTGTCTGAGAGGGGGACTTCTGATGATCAGATTACCTCCTGTTGTAAAGTTATCTATAACCTCTGTCAGTTGCATACTTACTTGTTGGACAATGATACAATTCAAAGCTTGATAATGTTGAGTAGGTCTAGCTTGCTCTGAAATGTCAAGCATTTATCAGACAAGAAGCAGCATCTATTACACTATTGTATTTATAACAAAGCAGAGCTGCTGATTCACAAATACATACCAGCATATCACCACCACCATCCCAATTATCATCATCCCCCCTTTGCTTCCTACGGAGCATGCACCCACCACTGCTGATGACCCCGAGGAAGCCTACATCAAAGAACACGGTCTTGCAGCAAGTGTGGTTTGTGTAGAAATTCGTTTTACATGGTTGTCAGCCCAATGGACAATTTCAAATTACTCGCCTTGGACCGAAGACGCAGCAAGAAAGATGAATGCAGTCAGCGACTTATACCTTGACTGCTTGCGTCTGGGTCAGCGAACCAGAGCTGACCAATACCCTACTCCACCTCCAAGTGGTGGTCCCGGAAACAGGCTGCATCACTGCAGTCTGGCTGAGAGAGTAGGGATCGAAGTGGGAAGGCAAACCCGGTCCCAAAAAATGCCGTGCTGAAGTCGGATGTGTCGGCCGAAAGGCGCAAATATCGCAGCTTCGCTGTAAACGGACACACCGCAACCAACGTCCTTTTCAGGACGAACGAGGAAGAAGAAGAAGAAGAAGGTATTACTCGCCTCATATAACATGTCGTACAAGGCAAATAAGGTGAGTTTGTGCATCAGGCTGGCGACCTCATCATGTCAAACAAATTACTACAGCAACATTGGTGGCTCTGTGCTCCAACAAGGAGTAAAAAGGAAAGTGTTGATTATGTTGACGACAGAGCGAATAAATCAAAAATACTACGAGAAAATGGTGTTCTGGATTAACTGAAGATAAAACCCGACTAACAGCAGCACGCACATACAAGATAAGAACAGATGCAGGCTGGATAACAGGACGGCTCATAAGAAGATAAATCGAAGTGCTGGTAGATACCATAAAATGTACAATAAAGGCAGCCAATAGTCAATCCTCTACAAGATTCTTCTCGACTAATGAAAGTCAATATCAACAACAGAGTAACAGAAGTAACATGACTGTCATCGTTAACAGTAAAAAAGTGAAACATGAATGTCATAGTTAACAGTAGAGGAAGTAAAATGAATGTCTTAGTTAACAGTAGAGGGAGTAACATGAATGTCTTAGTTAACAGTAGAGGGAGTAACATGAATGTCTTAGTTAACAGTAGAGGGAGTAACACGAATGTCACAGTTAACAAGAGAACGAATAACATGAATGTCACAGTTAACAGTAGAGGGAGAAACATGAATGTTATAGTTAACAGTAGAAAGAGTAACACAATTATCATAGTTAACGGTAGAGGGAGTAACATGAATATTGTAGCTAACAGTAGAGAGTAACACGAATATCAATGATAACGGTAGAGGGTGTAACACGAACATCATAGTTAACAGCAGAGAAGGTAACACGATTATCACAGTTGACAGTAAACAGAGTAACACAAAATCGCAGTTTGCAATAGAAGAAGTAACGCGAATATCATAGCTAATTGTAGAGAGAATAAAACGAATATCATAGTTACCAACAGAGGGAGTAACACGAATATCATAGTTAACAATAGAGAGAGAGAGAGAGAGAGAGAGAGAGAGAGAGAGAGAGAGAGAGGAAACACTAACATCGTAGTAACCAGTACAGAGAGTAACACAAATATCATAGTTAACAGGAGAGAGAGTAACACAACTATCATAGTTAACAGCAGAGAGAGTAACACGAATATAATTGTTAATACATCATAGTAATACGAATACCATAGTTAACAACAGAGGGAGTAACACGAACATCGCAGCTAACAAAAGAGACAGAGAGCAACACGAATATCATTGTTAATACATCATAGTAATACGAATACCATAGTTAACAACAGAAGGAGTAACACGAAAATCGCAGCTAACAGAAGAGACAGAGAGTAATACGAATATCATAGCTAAAAGTAGAAAGAGTAACACGAAAATTATAGTTAACAGTAGAGCGAGTAATATGAATATCATAGTTAACAGTAGAGACACTAACACGAATGTCATAGTTAACAATAGAAGGAGTGACACGAATATCATAGTTAATGGTAGAGAGAGTAACACGAATATCATAGTTAACAGTACAGAGAGTAACACGAACATCATAGTTAACAATATAAGGAACAACACGAATATCATAGTTAACGGTACAGAGAGTAACACGAATATCATAGTTTCCAATAGAGGGAGTAACATGGATGTCACAGTTAGCATTAGAGAGAGTAACCAGAATCTCATAGTTAACAATCGCGGGAGTCACATGAATTACATAGTTAACTGTAGAGAGGGGGAGAGAGAGTAATACGAATATCAAAGTTAAAATTAGAGAGAGTAACACGAATGTCACAGTTAACAGTAGAGAGAGAAAGGGAGTAACACGAATATCATAGTTAACAAGAGAGAGAGAGAGAGTAGCACGTATATCATAGTTAACAAGAGAGGGAGTAACATTAATGTTACAGTTAACAGCAGAGGAAGAAAGACGAATGTCATGGTTAACAGTAGAGAGAGTAACACGAGTATCATACTTAACAGTAGAGAAAGTAACATGATCATCATAGTTAACAGTAAACAGTGTAACAATAGAAGGAGTAACACGAATATCACAGTTAACAGTAAAAGGTGTAACACTAATATCATAGTTAACAGTAGAACGTGTAACAGGAATATCATAGTTAACAGTAGAGACAGTAACATGAATATCATAATTAACAGTAGAGGGAATATTATCGTTAACAGAAGATGGAGAAACATGAATATCATAGTTAGAGGGAGTAACATGCATATTATATTTAACAGTAGAGGAAGTAACATGAATATCATAGTTAACAATAGATGGAATAACGTGAATATCATAGTTAACTACAGACGTAGTAAAATGAATATCATAGTTAACAGTAGGAGTAACATGAATATTATAGTTAACAATAGAAGGAATAATACGAAGATCATAGTTAACAATAGGAGTAGCATGAATATTATAGTTAACAATACAAGGAATAATACGAATATCATAGTTAACAATAGTAGTAACATGAATATCATAGTTAACAATAGGAGTAACATTAATATCATAGTTAACAATAGAAGGAATAATACGAATATCATAGTTAACAACAGAAGGAGTAAAATGAATGTCATAGCCAACAAATGAGATAGTAATGTTACTCTCACTTACAGAGTGATAGAACGCGCGGCGCGCGCGCGCGCGCGCGAGAGAGAGAGAGAGAGAGAGAGAGAGAGAGAGAGAGAGAGAGAGAGAGAGAGAGAGAGAGAGAGAGAGAGAGAGAGAGAGAGAGAGAGAGAGAGAGAGAGAGAGAGAGAGAGAGAGAGAGAGAGAGAGAGAGAGAGAGAGAGAGAGAGAGAGAGGTTTTGCAACATGTTGAAATACAGTTAGAAGTAAAAATGGGGTCGAGTATGTAAGCCACAAAAGACTTCCACCATCTTGCCTCAGTGCCATTTCTTTTATCTCTTTCTAAATGTTTCGCTAGCGTAATCCATCCTCATCCAGTGCCATGTTGACAGCATTGGCGATCTTGTCTCACCATGTCACATGACATTTGATGATCCGAATGAGTTAAATCATAATCCTCTCACACCGAGTGAGCAGTATTTCGGGACATTCCTCCCACTGCATTGCTCATCTTCTAGAGTTTACAAGTTGTACCAGCATTTTCTTCTCTGAAGAGACAAATAAAAAAATGAACTGCGCACCTAGGACGACAATCGTGAGGTTGTGCAAGGGGCTGACAACCTCATCGTGTAAAACAAATAGCCACAGAAACCACCACTGCTGGAGCATGTAAATGCTTGGTACAGGCTTCCTGTAAGGAGACCAACTACAGCCTTAGCACCAAGCTTCATAATGAACACATATGAAAATGATGATGATTCTGATAACGTGGATGTCTACGTTTCTTTTTTCTTTTCACGGTGTTTCCACCAAACTGAGATTGTCAGCGTCTTAAACTTGTCATATAATTTTGTTCGCTCTCTTTTCCTCTCCGGCAGTATTGAACTACTTTTATTGTGCGTACTAATTATGTGAACTATTCGATTGTCGGCACATTCTATTTTTCTACCCTCCGACGGTATTTGGTATTTTCGAGTCAATGTTTACACTCCTTCCATTCATCTGTGTCGCGTTTGTTTTACCTGAGAGTTTGATACAAATCAGACCAGATTGGCGGGCAAGGTCATTTTCGTTTAATGACGCCCAGTGGTTGTTTGTATTGGCAGTGTCGGTCAATTATCGATCTGGTGGCATATTACAGACATACCTGAATAAACATCCGGACAAGCTTGTTATAAGCAAGATGAATGTAAGGGATTGCGAATGTAAACTTCACCGAGAATAGACGGATATAGCAACTCCTTATACGGAAAATTGACCGTTTGAATTTTACAAACGCACCGGCCATGCAGAAAATTCCATAAGGAAAGTCATCATAATACGAACGTTTGAATGTATTGGCTGGCATTTAAGGCGCGAATATAGACATTCACGGTGATTGGACGTTTTGTCGGAAACGTCACATGTGAGCATGGGTCGAGAACTACGATATAAAGTTGAACATTTTAACCACACAAAACTGCATTCCAGAATCGTCAAAGAGACAGCTCGGACTGAAGCCATGAAATAATAGAGTTAGGATTCTGACCTTATAGGACCAGACAAAACATGTATCAGAACTCCTTCTTGATGCGTGATGCCATATGATGATGGATGGTATCCGCATGTCTGGTTTTGTGTAGTGTACAGATGTGTTCAGTCAAACAATGTTCATACAAAATAACAGGGCAATCCACATAGGACGTCAGTAAACTCACGACGTATAAAGTCAATGATTCTTGTAACAGCCGTTGACGTTTTTCTTCATTATTTATTGTGGACGCCACAGTGACAAAATGGTTACGCGAATATGTAGGCACATCAAACAGTCATTATCACAGCAACATTCAATACAGCAATAGACGGTAGACAGCATTACAATGATGAGTCAGATGCATGTTATATTTCATAGTGCTGTAAATGTAGTCAGGTGAAAAACTCCATCCCTTTCTATAACAGCCAGGAGATAACCAGATGTATGAGATCAGTTCACTCTCCTTAGTCTGACTTCAGCAAGACAGACACGTCTGCCGAAGTATAAATAATGTCCTCAAAAATATCCTCTAGATAATAAAGGTTTTCCAAACCTAGTTCATTTAACAAAGTAGCAAGTAATGGTCCTTGGGACATGCATCAACCGATGCAGTACAATACAGCGACATGTGAGCTGGGAAAACATCTCGTGACGACGACTTTCGAAGACAGGCTATGAATCGAAATCGCTCACGACCCAAAATCGATAGAGTTAATGAAAAGTCAATTTACCTTGCCTTCAGGAAATACACAGAAATATCACGCCTCCCGACATGTGGGAAACACTAGAGGTATTATCTCGAATAAACGAAATATCCATTAAGAGGACTACACATTCCTGACAGAACAAAAAATAGCGGAGATCCCCTCTTCAACGAGGCATCTCTTTCGCCATTCCAAATCGCTCACTCCACTAGTGGTGGGCGGAAACCGATCGACCAAGAAGCAAGACAAGTCATGCGCAGTCCAGCGCAAAATGACCACAGCTCAAAACTTAACTGCATTCGATACCAACGCGAGAAGACAAATGCTTACCGAGAAAAGTGACTATAAATTTCAAGCAGTTGTTGCCCTTGCGTTATAAAATAGATATTGTAATAAAACGATGTTGCGAGAATTTATCACGCAACATATCACCACCTCCTCCCGATAAAAAAAAATGTGGAACATATTTTTTTTTTAAAATATCAAAGAGCATGCGATAAGCGGCTCAAAACGCACGAATTATGCGCTGATAATTAATTAAATTGCCTAACATGAGGCTAAATATAGAGTGTCTGGTGAGGATATACCTCAACAGAAAAATAAATATGTCTCAAAAAATATTCACATCGGGGAGGTGTCACCAACACACATCACGTTAGCATGTAAACACAATATACGTATGCAAGTTACTATAATCATCATTAAACAGCATACTCTAATATTGTCTTTAAAAATGGATGTACAAATCTGATAGGAAAATTTAAATAGTACATTCTTTGACATGTAATGACATAAGTACATAGTAAAGTTAAACTACATGACGATCCAGGACATATGCTCTGGTATTCCGAGGGTAAGTACACAATCTAGAACTCGTCATGCTTGATACTAGTAAGGTAAGTCCTCAGCTCAACAATGACATTCTGAGAAAGTACAAGCAATATAATGCTAATTAATAACTAATATGCTTCATAAGGTACAATACATTATTAATAATTGTGGCTGTTTAGTAAACTAACGGCCCTTATATTAACTACTCAGTCCTCCTCTATCATCTTAAAAAACGAACAGAAGAAGATGACAACAAAGCACGATAGTGTGTACATATAAAGTAAGTACAGATGTGCTAATCTATTGTAGAAATATAGGTGTGTTATGACTCTGTAATATATGGAAATATAGGACAGAAGTATTAGTTGGAGTCATGTGGGCATCTAGACAAAATGTCAGCCATCACATTATCCGCACCACGGATAGCTCGTACCGTGAAGTGAAAAGGTTGAAGAGCTATAGCATATCGAGTGGATCTCGAACTCTTCAAATTCTTAGTCTGAATAGCTGTAAGAGCTTTCTGATCAGTCTCTAGAATGAAATGTGCGCCCAGGAGGAATCTTTGTAGCTTTAGAATTGACCAAACCATCGCTAACAACTCACGGTCTAAAACCGAGTAGTTCCTCTCTGCCGCATTTAGTTTTCTAGAAATGTACATAACAGGATGCAGAGTATTTGCATATTCTTGCATCAGTGCTGCTCCAATCCCAGTGGATGAAGCATCACTCCGAAGAACAAAAGTCCTATCAAGAGTAGGTAATCTTAAGATGGGAGGAGAAGAAAATATATTCTTGATTTGGTCTAGTGAAGATTGGCATTCTTCAGACCAACGGACCAGATTAGGCGAACCTTTCTTCAACAATGTTGAGAGAGGTGCCATGATCGAAGATAAATTTGGAATAAATCTCCCATAAAATTGAATTAAACCTAAGAGACTCCTAACTTGTTTCTTCGTTTTAGGAACAGAGATGTTCAGTATTTTGGAAGTATTGTGGTCTTCTGTCTTCAAGAGACCATGACCAACACGATGACCCAGGAAAGAGATTTCACCAAAACCAACAAAAGCTTTAGAAGGTTTTGCTGTCAAATTATTCTCACGTAGAGTGGACAGTAAGTCATATAACCCTAAATAGTGATCTTCCCAGGTATCACTGAAGAGACAGATGTCATCTAAGTATGCGATGACATCCGAACGATGTGACAGAATTCGACGCATCATGCGAACGAAAGTGGCAGGGGCGTTCATGAGACCAAAAGGCATAACATTCCATTGAAATAGACCCCTAGGTGTAGAAAAAGCAGTAAGAGGTTTGGCATGCTCTGCTAAAGGCACTTGCCAATAACCTTTAGACAAGTCAAGTTTAGTGAAGAATCTAGAATTAGAAAGTCTAATCAGTAGATCTTCTAACAAAGGCATCGGTTCAGCGTCGAACTTTGTGACCTGATTCAATTTGCGATAATCAACGCAAATTCGTATGTTCTTATCCTTCTTCCGGACAATAACCATGGAAGAAGAATATGGTGAAGTCGATGGTTCAATTATATTTAATTGAATCATTTCATCCAATTCCTTTTCCACTTGCGACTGAAAGTGTATAGGAATAGGATACGGCCTAACCCTAATTGGATTATTGTCGGTAAGAATTATGTCATGTTCTATGACATCTGTGTGTCCAGGAATGTCAGTGAGAACATCCTGAAATGTTTGTAACATCGACGAGACTTGTCGATGTTCGTCACCAGAAAGATTAGGAGAAACAGAAACGTTTTTCCAAGATTCCGTGGAATGTAATGGAACCACTGGAAGGGGAAGGTTGACATCAGAGAAGGTAGCTTCCTCATCCTGTATGACAGACAGGGATGAATAATGACCGTGAGGTGCAGGAGCATCATCCGTTGCCTGGAAAATAGGCAGCAAATAGTCCGGACGTTCGTGAAATTCCGAAAGCATGTTTATGTGGAAAGTTTTATGCTTTCCATCAATATCGACCACATAGTCAACATCGGAAATCCGAGAGACTATTGCATACGGACCTTTCCATGCAATAAGAAGTCTATTTTCCCTACTGGGGAGTAGGACGAATGCTTTGTCACCTGGACAAAGTTGTCGTAGACATCTATTCTTGTTAGCAAACTGCCTTGCCTTCTCTTTAGCAATTTCTGATGAAGCAGTTGCTAGCTTACATGCCTCAATGATCTTTTGTCTAAGAGCAATGACATACTCATATGAGGATTGAGTTTCATCGCTAATATCATCGGCAGTGATGAGATCGTGTAATAAAGACATAGGGCCGCGTGGACGCGCGCCAAAGACAAGTTCGAAGGGAGAAAATCCTGTGTGTTCATTAGGGACTTCTCTATAGGCAAAGAGAGCCGCGGGTAAAACCCTGTCCCAATCTTGAGGATGATCTTCAGTTATCTTACCAAGCAAAGTCTTGAGCGTTCTATTCAGACGCTCAACTAACCCATTAGACATAGGATGGTAGATACTACTGAGAGATCGTTCAATATGTAAGGTAGACATTACCTGTGACATAGTGTCAGATATGAGTTGAGTGCCATGGTCTGACAATATTTCTCTGGGGAACCCCAAGCGAGAAAATATCAACCAAAGAGCATCTGCGATATCTGTAGTAGATATGCTCTTAAGAGGAATAGCCTCTGGCCAACGTGTGCACATATCGACACATGTAAGGATAAACTGATGTCCTCTGGCCGACTTGACCTTAAAAGGGCCAATAATATCTATGGCCATTTTCTGAAACGGCCGAATAGGAATGTCAGCAGCCTGGATAGGCGCAGCATGTCGTGGTCCTCTAGATTTGACCTCCTGACATACCTTGCATGATCGGCAGTAAATACGAATGTCCTTATTGACAAAAGGCCAAAAGAAAGCCGCAAGGACTCTCGACTTCGTACGGGCAAAACCCATATGTCCAGCACATTGCGAGTCATGAGCATGTTGTAATATTTGCACTCTCATGCTCTTGGGAACAAGAATTTGCGAATGTGCCGACGTAGTCGAATCTTGTACCATACGTACAAGTACGCCGTTTCTCATTGCAATCCAAGATTTTCTATTTGTATCCTGATTCGGATCACCTTTCTTCGCAAGAACGAAGAATTTTTTTAAAGAAGGATCTTCTTCTTGCAATTTTATGAAAGAGTCACGAGTGATTACTAAGTGACTATCTTGGCTATCAACTTCATTATCACTATTCAGTGAAGTTTCGGGTGTTTGTAGAGCTTGTGCTCTTGTAACTACTGCATTTGTAGCTTGCATGTTATTATCTTCCCAAGCAGCAATCTGCTGTGGGGTACACTCCCTAACTCCGTGAATACGACCAATAATAAGGTCCGCAATAGGATTAGGTAAGAGACAAGCATGCACATCTCCAGTAAAGAAAGGAGTGGCAATGCGAATTACAGCAGTAGGATATTTTTCTAGAGTGCCGCCAAATGTGACACATTTAATAACCCTTCCTGTAGCACAAGATGGATCTACAAGCGATTGTCTAACACCAATAGTGGTGCATCCGGAATCGAAAAGTAGTGAGACCGGAGTATCATTAACAAGACCCTTATGTAGAATTAAAGAACCCCTCCCGTCATGCGCAACAGCAGCAGGAAGAGCGGGAAGTGGGTGACCACAACTCAAAGTAGTTATGGTACCCGGTTCGAATAAAGTACTGCATTGGGGGCATTTGTTTGCTCTCTCAAAGTCAAAAGCAGAACCAGTGACAGCGTCAAAGTTTTTACTATCAACAACATGATTACAGGCTCCCTCAGTTTCCTGTTGTACAGCATTAGCCTGCTGATATCTCTTTTTTTTGTGTTGAGATCTACCCCGACTATTATTACCTCTGAAGTTATCAGAGTTATTATTATCTCTGCAGTTATTATTGTCTCTATTGTAATTGTTATACTGGTTCGAATTCCAGTTTCCACGATTACTATCATGTTCACATTGATGCGAACATCTATTTGTTTGGTTCTGAGGTCTTCGGCAGGAATAACCTCTATTACCATATCCTCTTTTGAAATGCCTATAATTATTAGGGTGATAGTAACGAGTACTATCAGGTTGTCTCCAATTCTTCGAAGAAGAATCACCATGAAATTGATTTCCATGATTTTGACAGAAATTACCGCTACTCTTTCTATCAAAATTTTGTTGGAATCTACGAGCAAAGTTTTGACCATACGGAGCTGCCGAAGCAACTGGTAAACCTTCTTTCACCTTAGAGTTACCCATGGTTATGTGTGGGTGCGCAGTTACGTATTGGCAACAGAAATCTTCCATTTCTTTTATTGTTTTAGGTTTACGTTCATGAAGGAAAGCAAGGAAAGACTCATTGACAGACGACATGACTTTGTCTCTAAGTATTAAGTCCATAAGTCCTTCATAAGTTTTTTCCGTCTTAGATAGTTCAACCCATCGTGAGAAAGTAATGCGTATTCTTGCAATAAACTCGGAGAATTCAACTCCATTTTCAGGTAACATGTTTTTAAATTGTAGACGATAGCCGTCTTCGTTAAGCTGATATTTCTTTAACAAAGCGGCCCTGACAACCTCATAATTGTTCTTGTCAGGTTCATCCACCATATTTAATATACTTAGAGCTTTACCTGTCAGTATCCCTGATAACTGATAAACATATTTTGCTTTGTCTATGTTATGAGCTGTACATGCTTGTTCAAATCTGTCCAGATAGAACATTATGTCATCACTGGAAGGACTAAATGTTGGTAACTTAATCTTAAAAGTATCATTATTAGCCTTACCAGAAGATGAACCCTTGTTTGAATCATTACCATTACTCATGCTCGTCAATTTCAATTTTTCCAACTCTAAAGCTAAGACCTTTTCTTCATGTTCCATTTTTGCTTTCTCTTTCCTCTCATCAGACTCTCTCTGTAATCTTCTTTCCTCAGCCTGAGCCTCTATTTGAAGTCTTTCAGCTTCTTTTTCAAGTCTTTTATTTTCAGCTTCTTTTTCAAGTCTTTTATTTTCAGCTTCTTTTTCAAGTCTTTTATTCTCCGCTTCTTTTTCAAGTCTTTTATTCTCAGCCTCTTTTTGAAGTCTTTCAGCTTCTAGCTGGAGTTTTCTTTCCTCAGCTTCTGATTCCCTTTTTTGTTTTTCCATTTCCATTTGGAATCTTTTTTCATCCACCTGCATCTGCAGTTTCTTTTGTTCAGCTTCCATATGCAGTTTCTTTTGTTCAGCTTCCATTGCTTTATCATATCGAGCAGTTGCAAATTCTTCTAACTTATCACCAGTCTTCCCAAGCAATTTACCCTGCTCAATAAAGTGCTCAAATGTAGACATGTTGTCTAACATATGAGTCCAAAACCTGAAATAATTAACTAATTTATTTCAAACCTAAGTGTAACAAGTCTTAATTAAGCACTTGTATATTCACATCACCTTATATTATCCCAGTCTCTGTGGGAAACAAGTCTCCAATCAAAGAACTTGTATATGAAATATCAACAATCAATTCTTGATCATAAGTGCACTTCTCATTCAATAGTGCACGACACTATTCATCATTCATTTATCATCAGTGTAGTAGTAACAGTGCATTAGCATAGCCCATTAACTAATTACTATAACTGTAAACAATGACTATGTAAACACATGCAGAATGTAAACATTGAAAATGTAAACAATGCAAACAATGTAAACAATAACAATGTAAACAATAACAAAGATCAGCAACAATACAAAAACGTTCGCAGAAATCAACTAAAAATAAAGCAGAAATTAATGAAATATCACAAAAAATGTGACGATATCTGCGATAGAATTAAACAAAATACATGACACCACAGTGTATAAACAAAAATGTTGTATGAAACTAAATTATAGACAAGAGTAGGCTAACAAATACAAACAAATCAAAACAAAACTAAAGAATGCGAAATAATAACGAAAACAATATTAAAACATGTCATCACAGCTAACAAAAATACCAACAGACGTCGCATCGCAAATTCCAGTATCCGAAGTTGGCAAACCCTACAGAAAACGCTCACAAAAGACGACCTCTATGACGTGGCATAATCTAACGGAGACACCACCCAACCGAGAACCCGCTGAAATATAAACATATAAATATACAAATAACATATAAACATATAACATATAGAATGAGATGATACACAGAAGACTCAGCAGAAGTATAAGGGCACAGTTTACATACAAACAGGCCACTTAACTTATAGGCTTCCAATCGTAGAACAGCAGAAAAAACGGATGTCAATCAACGTCCTAAAGAGCGAAGCTCCAACGATGATGGCACATCTGAACTGCTTCCACTGCTAACACGATGGTACAAGAGCTTCTGAAATACTGTGTGTTGAGTTGTTTCGGCACTTGACCTTCTAATCCAAAAGTAAGTTGATGGAAATCGGTACTTGGCCTTCTTCAGAAAACAACCCGTTTCAACCGGCACTTGACCTTCACAAAAACGACAGCACTGGAACCTTGACAGCAGCAACTTGCTTGACTTGCGTAAAAGATAACAGCAGTCCGAGTTATCCGGCAACATGTAACAACGCCGGGTACTGTCAAATTCTTGTTTCCGTCAAAAAGTTGAAATTTTGACTTTTACCGGGCAACGCCGAGTACTTTGAAAATTTTGAAGATGTTGACTGTATTGAAGAATGTTAATTTCTTGAAGGATGCTGATGAATTCTTGTTGAAAATGAAGTGGGTAAGGGACCCCGTGTTTGCTGGTACCAGAATCAAACCAGCTTATGGCCACCAAATGATGCGTGATGCCATATGATGATGGATGGCATCCGCATGTCTGGTTTTGTGTAGTGTGCAGATGTGTTCAGTCAAAACAATGTTCATACAAAATAACAGGGCAATCCACATAGGACGTCAGTAAACTCACGACGTATAAAGTCAATGATTCTTGTAACAGCCGTTGACGTTTTTCTTCATTATTTATTGTGGACGCCACAGTGACAAAATGGTTACGCGAATATGTAGGCACATCAAACAGTCATTATCACAGCAACATTCAATACAGCAATAGACGGTAGACAGCATTACAATGATGAGTCAGATGCATGTTATATTTCATAAGCTGTAAATGTAGTCAGGTGAAAAACTCCATCCTTTTCTATAACAGCCAGGAGATAACCAGATGTATGAGATCAGTTCACTCTCCTTAGTCTGACTTCAGCAAGACAGACACGTCTGCCGAAGTATAAATAATGTCCTCAAAAATATCCTCTAGATAATAAAGGTTTTCCAAACCTAGTTCATTTAACAAAGTAGCAAGTAATGGTCCTTGGGACATGCATCAACCGATGCAGTTCAATACAGCGACATGTGAGCTGGGAAAACATCTCGTGACGACGACTTTCGAAGACAGGCTATGAATCGAAATCGCTCACGACCCAAAATCGATAGAGTTAATGAAAAGTCAATTTACCTTGCCTTCAGGAAATACACAGAAATATCACGCCTCCCGGCATGTGCAAATACACTAGAGGTATTATCTCGAATAAACGAAATATCCGTAAGAGGACTACACATCCTTGACAGAACAAAAAATAGCGGAGATCCCCTCTTCAACGAGGCATCTCTTTCGCCATTCAAATCGCTCACTCCACTAGTGGTGGGCGGAAATCGATCGACCAAGAAGCAAGACCAGTCATGCGCAGTCCAGCGCAAAATGACCACAGCTCAAAACTTAACTGCATTCAATACCAACGCGAGAAGACAAATGCTTACCGAGAAAAGTGACTATAAATTTCAAGCAGTTGTTGCCCTTGCGTTATAAAATAGATATTGTAATAAAACGATGTTGCGAGAATTTCTCACGCAACACTTCTGAACACTACTGCAAGGAAGATTTACCTGTTAATACGGAAACCGGACTCCTACAAAACCTACTCACAAAAGTCACAGAGGGACTATACCTAGAAATAATACCCCAGACGTGTGTTCGAGGCATCTTTATCAGTTGCCAAGACTATTCTACTGACCTAGAATTCTAGTTCCCAACCAGTATTAGGTTAAGTTGTAACATATTTTATACTTTGAATTTGACATGTTTGTACTTGCTAGTGGTTGTAAAAGTCCATACGATACTGGCAACCTCAGCATATGAAAGAGTATATTCATAAACCACAACAGCAAGCGCTGGTGATTGCTTCATGCTAGTTCGAACAGAGAATCAAAAGCGGAGGTAACTTCAGACTCCGAATGGAGCAGTGAGTGAGTGATGATTACAACACATTTGCATAGTGTGTATATTCTCATTTTGTGAGATATATGTAACTTAATAATGTTCCTCCAGGCACAAGCCACTGCACTCGCGCTGTCCAGACACATCTTTCCCATTAAATTAACCAAAAGAATAATGGTGATTTCTTATCATATTCCCCGAGTTATGCTGTATATACTCAGGGAGGATAAAACTTCAGAGAGAAAATAAACTGCTGGACGGACAGCGGGAAAGGCACCTGATTAATCTTCCGACCGCAATATACTTAGCAGAGGCATTTGTTCGTTTTATTTCCTCTAAAGTTCGTGGTACGAGACCAGTTCGTGCTTCGAGTCTACAAGACCATTCGTGCTACGAGTCTGTGATTCAGAAAACTGATTGTCCACACTAGATGGCCACATCTGACGGGCTTGTGAAGATACTCAGCACTGACAACAGGAGAGGTTACCCCCTGCGCCCTTCGCTCGAGACGTGCCCCTTATCACAGAGAGACGAATTGGCGAACAACAGCAGCAACTATCACCGACTTTCAGCTAAGTGCTTATTAAACAGGCCACAGCAACGAACATTTACTTTCCATCAAGTATCGATGACGATAACATAATATTTTTGCACCCCATCGAAACATAACCTTGTTTATTTTTAAATGTTACATAATAATTGATCATTAAATTTGTTATATGTTGTTTTACAAATTCCTAGTTGATTCAGTTATTATAGACAGGAGTGCACACGTATGAATCCATATCTTATATATATATATATATATATATATATATATATATATATATATATATATATATATATATATATATATATATATATATATATATATATATATATATATATATATATATATATATATATATATATATATATATATATATACATATATATACACACCTATAGAACCAAAAATAATTAGAAGAAGAATTTTACTGTTAATTCAGTTGGGGGCTTGTACGAGCTAAATTTAATAATACTTCTTCACAAAAGTTTTGGGCAGATAAAAGGTAACATTGCTAAGACACATTCAGCATTGTTCTTGACTTCTGAAATATCTTGTGAAAGCTCCCTCGAGGTAGAAGCATCATCATCCTTCTATCTGTATCTCTGCCAAGAGTAATCTTGTGCGAAGGTAGATACATTTGAAGACCCACATTAGATACTCTAGGTTTTGGCCATTGTTGGACCATCACTGCGGAGAAAAGGGGAGGCAACACGTAACAATTCTCACGATTAATTGACAGAAATTTTCCTAATGATCTGTTCATAGTGTTTCCAGCAAACTGTAATTGTCAGCGCTACATAAATTTTTCCAAGGATGTGTTCTTGGTGTTCTTCTGTCCGTTCTGGGTATTTATTGCATCTTTTTGTTAGAACTCATCTCTATCTACGGAGTTCGCACGCGCTGCTGAAATCCTCCTTGTGTGATCTAAGGGAGGAGATCGGGGCACTGATGTAGTTGCCCGTGTGCAATAAAGATAGTCCTTAAACAACCAAACCATCTGTCGGCCCCAGTGGAGATCTTGCACACATAAAGTAAGATAGATGGAGATCTCTTGCACACATAAAGACAGATGGAGATCTTGCACACATAAAGTAAGACAGATTCTGAGTCATCATTATTTGCTTCTATGCTCCTTACGGAGCGTAGAGTTGCCACCAAAGCTGGTCCCCTTACGGGAAACCTGCACTAAGTGGTCACGTGCTCCTGTGGTGGTGGTTAATGTAGCTTACTTAGTCGTTCCCCTTCTACCGTGAGGTGTAGAGGTTTGGAAGAGAGAGCGCCAGACTTTCCTATCGGCAGTCTTCCTCCTGGCCTGGGTTCCAATCTAGTCCTCGGTCTTTTAAAGATTGTCAAATGTTGTCCTCCCAACGGACTCTGGGTCGTCCTGGGGGCCTGGATCCCTGGCTATTTGTTTCCCATGCTTGTCGTGGTAGCCGATCTTCTCCCATTCTGCTGACATGGCCAAACCATCTTAGTTGGGGCTGTTCTACTTGGGTCTGCAGGGGGTGGGATTTTAGGCCTTGACGTATCGTCTGGTTGTGGACCATGTCTCTTTTTGTTACTTCAACCACCTTCCTCAGATACCTCATTTCTGAGGTTTGCATCTGGCTTTTGTGGGTTGTAGTCATTCCCCATGACTCGCATCCATATGTCAAGACTGGGACATAGGTGGAGCGGTATACAGCCATCTTCATTTTCTTACCAACCTCTTTCTTGCTGATGAATCCTCGATTTATGGCCTGAAAAAGTCTTCCAGCTGCTGGTTTTCGAGTGGCCAACTCTTCTTTGATGCCTCCCGTTCGGTCTATAATAGCTCTGAGGTATTTAAAGTGGTCGACCTGCTCCAGGACCTGTTCTCCCAGCTTAATCTGATGTTTTCTTTCTTCTCGTGATATCACCATGGATTTTGTTTTAGAGCTGCTTATGACCATCCCTCTCTTCTCCAGCTCTTCCTTCCAGACTTGCAGGTTGGATTGGAGATGTGCCTCTGATTTAGCAATCAGGGCAACATCATCAGCAAATGCCAGCTCTGAAATACATACCTGTCTCATCTTCCAGTACCCCGCTGAATACTTTCTTGTTCTCTCCTTACATGCCTTGATGACATCGTCCATGAGTAGTATGAAAAGATAAGGTGACAGGATATCACCTTGTCTTACACCAGTGGTGGTCCTGAACTCTTCTGACTTATGGTTTGCTGTCCTCACATAATTTCTGCAAGACTTGTAGAAGCTCTGTATAGCATGAATCAGAGGTGCTAGAATGTTCTTCCTTGCCAAACAACCACAAAGTTTGCTCCAGGGGACCCTGTCAAACGGCTTTTCCAGATGTATAAAACAAAGATGGATCTCACTGTTAGACTCAAGGGCCTTTTCACTCAGCTGAGTGTGAAGATTGGGTCTTGAGTACTCCGGTTTGCTCGGAATCCGCACTGGACCTCATCCAATTGTGGCTCAATGTGACGTATAATGGAAAAAGAGCCTACAGTAATCTGACAGTCTTTTGTGACCTCCTAGCGTTCTATGATTTGCTAGCTAAAACCATGCATTTCTGCCTGTGTTTACTTGCACAAGAGTTATTTTTCATCCACGCCTCTTTTTCTAAACATAAGCAAACGTAGTGTTTACAAACTTTCGTGACCTGCCCGTCATAACAGGTAGCGAATCAGGTTTGTTTACCTCGTCTCCTCACGCAAGCTTATCTGTCAAACATACGATACCTGACAGACCGCATGTGAAAAACACAGACCCTTTGAAGTTCGTACTCAGGGGAAGTCAGAAACCCCTGGGCTCTTTGATCTTCAGAAGCGGGCATTCGTACAGAGGAAACCCGTTACACGTAATAAGTCTTTTGATGTCAGTCGAAAGCGCTCGACGGAAGACCGATCATAAGCCTTTATCTGGGAACTCTGTGTCTGTTCCTCGTTCCACATAGTAACGTGAAAAGTAACAACATCTATAGATCAGAGAAATATAATGATATTTAAACTGTGTTTTCTTAAACCTGCTATCAGTTGTCACTCAGAATTTTTGGATAGTCTAAGCACGCAGTTCTAGAACCATTTCGCTACATGTGTTATTGGCATTCGTGGGGATTTTTCATTCTGATTTTTTGGTAATAGAAATTAGTGCTTATGTGTTTAAAAGTGTTAGCTTTTACCATTATAATTCACTTAGATTTTCTAGCTGGTAAAACTAGTGAAATAAAATAACGCGTAGCTATTTCATACCAGATGTTCAGTTATGTTAATTTTCACCACACGCTTTCTCTCACAAGAGACTGTTTTAGTTCACTGATTTAAATGCTAGGCGCGACTGATAGTGACAGAACAGAATTCACGCTTATTTCATTGTGCGTATTTATTATGTGCCTATTATTTAATATCATACGACTAAACTATCAGATGCCGACCAAATTAATAGCTACTTAAGCGACATGCGATAGTGTAGGCATAAAAGAAAAACACCGTGTGCCTTTTAAATTTAATCAGGACTGACGGAGTGGATAAGAGATCGTCTTGTTTCCGTCTGTGTGCATATATATAGCTTTATGGAGGAGTAGCATTTTTCCATAATTGTTTTTCTTATATCCCCAGCAGATCTGATCACAAGGGCGTCCAGCGGTCTTTGTTTTCTGATTGGTTAATGTTGTCTCTTTTTCTTGGCTTGTGCGTCACCAATTTCATTTGTGAGCGAGATTTGCCAAAGATACACGAGAAACATTTTAACTTATAAATTTAACTGGACTTACCAAACCCAGCAATATTTTTCTTTTTTTTTTCAGCCCACTGGGGTGTGCAAAAATAACATTTATTCCCGACTTCTGACAGTCGTATTCAAGCGTAGCATCCAGAATTTACACTGTTTCAGAATCGGCACTCTACCATAGAGTCAGCCGATAGGATTATCATCATTTATCAATTGTAACATTTTTAGCAATCAGATGTTTCCGAATACTGGAAGTATTTTCCTCTTTTAACTGTGAACCCCAAGATCACGTCTACATCAACTATTGGCGGTGACATTGTGTTCATCCAGGAAAAACCCACACCAGATTCGGCGTTCACCTCACTAGTCTTTGTTTTGTTAGAGGATGAACTGTGGCCAATTTGGGAAGCGAACCTGACCTTACATGTATTTCAGGGATAATTGTATTTCCAAGGGATATCACCAAGAGTAGGTAAGAGTGATTGAGTGGTCACTGTATGAAAGAGAGAGTGAATATTTTTCTTTGTTACAGGGAATTTGCCAACATTGGATTTGCTTAAATTTGTTTAATTTACTGGGTAGCATATAGTAGGAACTTGTTTACTTTACTGTCAACTCTGTAACATAGTGCAAACCTTCGACATTTGGGTTATTAACTTTTTCGGTTCTTTTCTCCATAGGGGGAAGGCACATTTATTCTGCTATTTCATATGTATGTAAATCTGATTTTATTTGATCTTTCTTTAGATATTTGGTGTTGTCAAGTTTAAATGATAATAAACAACAAAGAAACTTACTTTTGTGTGTTGATCAGACCCATACCCAAGTAACCGTAGTTTTCACGTTTGTGTGTCTTGTTGTCACATAGCTGTGTGTGTGTGTAGTTAAACTTATATTTATATGTATGAGGAGGGCAAGGTTGTCTTGTACTAAATTATAGTCGTATAGATAGGCTGGAATAGAGAAACTTACTCATTCCGGAGACATATCTTCTCCTTAAGCTATCACCCGTGAAATCTATTTCTCACACCTTTTCTCACGTATCTATCACCATCCACTCTACTCAGACGGGAAAAAAATAACTCACAACCTATCTGTACGACACTCAGCTAGGCGTCGGAGTCTCTGCTCTAGGATTCTAGAGTAGATTTTACCAGGGACACTGAGAAGGGATATGCCTCTATGGTTTCCACATTTGTCGACTGTCACCCTTTTTGAAAATTGGTGTTATGATGGCAATCTCGGTTAATGTAGCAATGTGTTTTAATGATAAGGTTGCCAGCACCATATCAAAAAGGAAAAGGAAAGGAAGTCCCACAGCAGATCCTGCCGTAGGGGAGCGAAATGTTAGAGACTTCATCATACTAGGTCCCGCATCGAGAGGTGGGGTGACCAATTCCCTTCCTCGCTGCCTTTGCCATGAGAGACCAGCGCTCTAACGACCCTGTCAATCGGATGCACGTACCATGAACAACTTCATATTAGTCACTTCGTACGACATGTTTGAGGGAGTAGTAATCCTGTTCTTTCCGTGTCTCCTTAGAGACACCCCCTCCCTCCCCCCCCCTCCCCTTTCCAGAACTAGACAGGGGCAATAGAAATTCTATAAGAACATTGTAAAAACTCGCTCCACATAATCAGTGTCGGAAAAAGAAAATGTAAATCACTGACACGCCACAAAAGTGGAACAAACGTTTAATATTTACCTTATGTTAATCGTGTACCACCCAGAGATCACAGGTACACTGTTGTATATGTAAACTGCTACCACCATTTTTTGATGTAGTTGATGAGGCGTGAAGGAGTCGATGTAACAGATGAGATAACGTCTGAAATAGAAAAGGATAGCAATATAATGAACGATCGATGTAGTATAATAGTCACAAGATGTACTTATAAAGTGGCTTCAGTTGTTGTCGGTATAGACATGTAATTGTATCTGGTACACCAGTACTTCTTAACCAGGGGCACCTGCTGTCTCCGGTGGTACTCAACCCGACTGATGGTGATGTGAGACGTGCCAGATATCTTAGAAGGCGAATCATAATGAACACAATGTAATACATAGAACTCAAACGCATCTGTAAAAAATAAAACATCGACAATGTGAGAAGTCGAGCTCCTTAATGAAAAAAAAAAATTTTAATGTAAAAATGTACTATTTTTTCCTAGCCCGTCCTGGAACTCACTTGCTCTTAGCACCCAGGGTGATATCCTGCTCTCCCAGCCCTAAAACCGGCCCTGTCTGTGAATTACGTCATCATAAATCGCATCCATGCACTCATTATGCAATAAATGTTTTGTAATGTTGTTCTTGTAGCATCTTAAAAATGTTGGATAAGAAGAAAATATAAACAATTAATATCGGCAGAATATCTGGCTCTTTCAACAACCATGCTACTAACAAATTGTTGATGTAAATCCAGACCACAACGTCTTCTATATTTGGACATGCGCGCTAATATAACCGAAAGACTTGTGTCTAGGCTAACCGAGACGCACCTCGCCAAACGAGGCAAAACTAAAAATAAAAATTGCTCAAACAAATCATAATAATAGAACCATACATATATCGTAGCTGCAATATAGACAAAGTAAGAGTAACAGGCAGTGATATTTTTTAAAATATACTAAAGGTAAGAGGGACTTACAGCACATTGGGAAGTATATGGAAATCAAAAGAAATCAACTCCAACACAAAAATCAGAACCTTGAACTAAAGTTTAATGTCAGTCCTACTGTATAGCTGTGAAACACGGAGAACAACACAGACAACAACCAAGAAGCTACAGACTTTCATAAATGGGTCCTTGCGTAGAATAGAAGGATTGAAATGGTATGAAAAGATCACCAACGTAGAACTGATGACAAGTGCCAGTGGAACACGAGATGAGAAGGAGATACCGGCAGTAGATAAGATTACACACTGAGGCAAGCTGCTGATAGTATTACAAGACGGTCAATGTTCTGGAATCCCCAGGGTGAGAGATAAAGAGGGAGACTGCAAAACACACGGAGAACATACCTGGAGACAAACATTAAATGTATAGAAGACAAAGACCGTGAGCAGATGGAACAGGACAGGGGGCTTGGAAAGTATTTGCTAAAGGCCTGTGCTCCTTGGGGAGCTGACGGGTGTTGAATAAAGTCAAAATAATGTAGATAAAAACCCGGGAAAAATGTCTACAGAAAATATAGAGGAATATAAAATTAAAGGTGCACTTGACTGGTTTGTCTGTCAAATTACGCATGTATAACCGTCCGTTTACAGGTTTGTCTCTCAAATGACGTATGTATAACCATCCGTTTACAATTTTGTCTGTCAAATTTCGTATGTATAACCATCCGTTTACAGGTTTGTCTGTCAAATAACGTATGCATAATCATCCGTTTACAGGTCTGTCTGTCAAATGACGTATGTATAACCATCCGTTTACAGGTCTGTCTGTCAAATGGCGTATCTATAACCATCCGTTTACAGGTTTGTCTGTCAAATTACGTATGTATAACCATCCGTTTACAGGTTTGTCTGTCAAATGACGTATGTATAACCATCCGTTTACCGGCTTGTCTGTCAAATTACGTATGTATAACCATTCGTTTACAGGTTTGTCTGTCAAATAACGTATGCATAATCATCCGTTTACAGGTCTGTCTGTCAAATGACGTATGTATAACCATCCGTTTACAGGTCTGTCTGTCAAATGGCGTATCTATAACCATCCGTTTACAGGTTTGTCTGTCAAATTACGTATGTATAACCATCCGTTTACCGGCTTGTCTGTCAAATGACGTATGTATAACCATCCGTTTACCGGCTTGTCTGTCAAATGCTGTATGTATAACCATCACGTAGCCCAATGAAGTTCCCTGGGGTCTCATGGCAAAAAGAAATTATACTATGAAGTAGGGCAGGGCAGGGCAGCAGAACAACGGCAGCACTTGTACGGTCTTGCAGGCAGACTCGCTAATAGGCAAGGGGAGCAGTCTAACGATTGCTCCCCCCAACTGGATACAGTTCACGACCCAGCAAGCAGGTCAAACGTCCAAGGGCCCACAAGCGCAAAGTGACAGTTGACAGGCCAGAAGGTCACAAAAGCACGGACCTCTAACCACGGCGTGACATTTGACAGACCAGAAGGTCCTCCAAGCACGGCGCGACAGTTGACAGACGAGAAGGTCCTCTAAGCACGGCGTAACAGACCAGAAGGTTACTGTTACGCACAGAATTTTTCTAAGACTGTGTGTAATTAATCTGTATGAATTGTACACTTTAAATTTTTTTGATCAAAGGTAGATAATCCTTGTTTAACTGTGGTTACATTTTACTATGGGGGTTACCTTCTCTTGTGTCTTGACTCGTCAATCCATTTTTTCGAACGATGTCTCCTTATACGGTAGTATCGGTCAACTGTTTCTTGGAATGATTGAAACCAGGGTTGAGGTTTATTCCCTGTCCATATAAGGCGTGATTTCTGAACATAGCTTTGTTGGAATGTTTCCTTCATCGTCTCGTTTTGAGTGTTACTCAGGCGTATGCGTTCTGCGCATGTCTGAACTTTAAGAGAGTTAGAATAGTCTTCCGCCCAGGGATTCGACACGATGTTTTGAGCAGAGAGGACGCATTCTGCGTCTGTGATCTTTTGATAGGGAATTGGTAGTCCTCCTGTGAGTTAGTTTAGCTAACGAGGTCTTTCCCTATATGATTCAAAAACGCCTGGAGGCGTATGTTTTGTGGTGTTGATTCTGAAGCAAGGTAATACCCTCCTTTATTGAACTCTGTGATCTACCTAGATGGTTGACATTTTGTCGTTCTCTGCTCGCTTGTGTGTTACAGAAAGGAGAGGTTCTTCTACTAGGAATTACACCCCAGGTATCTTCATACCTGAAATCTATATATATACGGGTCGCTCTAGGCCCAGAGAACAATTTCTATGTTCTAGGATCTTCGCTATGCCAGCGATTGCACCTATGTCGAGGGTTAGACTTAGGGATGCTATAAAGGTCAGCTTGACCTGTACTCCTGAAATGCCATTCTCGTGCGGACAGTAATAGACTTATTTTTGTACATCTGATCTGCCAGCATCAGGGAGGAGTACTGATATTTATGAATATTTATGATATGAAGCTGAGGCTATCGTCAGCTAGGATTACCTATATCAACTTAGAGAATGTATGCAGATCCATGAAGAAACTTTATTAATGCTGAATACTATGAACTGTCATGTCCATGACTTTTTGTGAAATGGATGTATCATTATCTGTCATTGTGGCGTCCGAAATAAATGATGGAAACGTCACCAGCAGTTATAACATTTCTATGACTTATACATGTCATAACTCTTGTATTGTGGAACTGTGAATCTACGTCACACCTACACACACGGCAACCTACTTCAAACCAGACAAGACACCATCACCACAGCCTATATATATATTCCTGGTGTCTATAGGGGTGGTACTTACTTGGCTACAAATTAACAACGACTTGGACTTATACCTGTAAATGTTCATAGTGGCCAGATTGTGGCTTATCATCTTTAGTGGTCAGTAGTCAGCCTAAAACCACCCTTATCAGTTAGTTACCCAAGTACAGCGTGAAAGTTGACAGACCAGAAGGTCCCACAAGCACGACGTGACAGTTGACCGACCTGAAGGTCCTCCAAGCACCATGTGACAGTTGACAGACCAGAAGGTCCTCCAAGCACGACGTGACAGTTGACAGACCAGAAGGTGCTCCAAGCACGCCGTGACAGCTGACAGACCAGAAAGTCCCACAAGCACAGACCTTCGAGAACGGTGTGACAGTTGATAAGAAAGATGGTCTCACCAGCACAGACCTTGGAGCACGGCGTGACAGTTGACAGACCAGATGGTCTCACAAGCACGGCGTGACAGTTGACAGATCAAAATGTCCTCCGATTACGGCGTGACAGTTGACAGACCAGAAGGTCCTCCAAGTACGGCGTGACAGCTGACACACCAGAAGGTCCTCTAAGCACGACGTGACAGCTGATAGACCAGAAAGTCCTCCAAGCATGACGTGACCGTTGACAGACCAGAAGGTGCTCCAAGCACGCCGTGACAGCTGACAGACCAGAAAGTCCCACAAGCACAGACTTTCGAGAACGGTGTGACAGTTGATAGGAAAGATGTTCTCACAAGCACAGACCTTGGAGCACGGCGTGACAGTTGATAGACCCGATGGTCTCACAAGCACGGCGTGACCGTTGACATATCAAAATGTCCTCCGATTACGGCGTGACAGTCGACAGACCAGAAGGTCCTCCAAGTACGGCGTGACAGTTGACGCACCAGAAGGTCCTCCAAGCACGCCGTGACAGCTGACAGACAAGAAAGCCTCATACGCACAGACCTTCGAGCACGGCGTGACAGTTGACAGGCCAGATGGTCTCACAAGCTGGTCCCTCAGACATGTCGAACAAGGTGATTAATATGAGGTTTTACATGCAGCTGGCAACCTCACCATGCAAACACATTGCTACAGTAACCACCCGCTGCAAGAGCTTTGAGCAGACTTCCTGCTAGGATACTAACTGCCGTGGTGGCTTCATGCTCCTAAAGGCGTACAAAGGGAAATAATGAATGGATAATAGTCATCATGGAAAGAGTTATGTAAAGGGAAATAATGAACGGACGATAGTCATCATGGAAACAGTTATGTAAAGGGAAATAATGAATGGACGATAGTCATCATGGAAACAGTTATGTAAAGGGAAATAATGAACGGACGATAGTCATCATGGAAACAGTTATGTAAAGGGAAATAATGAACGGACGATAGCCATCATGGAAACAGTTATGTAAAGGGAAATAATGAATGGACGATAGCCATCATGGAAACAGTTATGTAAAGGGAAATAATGAATGGACGATAGCCATCATGGAAACAGTTATGTAAAGGGAAATAATGAATGGACGATAGCCATCATGGAAACAGTTATGTAAAGGGAAATAATGAATAGACGATAGCCATCATGGAAAGAGGTAATGTAATGGCAAAGGCATTGGTGAAACTGGCAGACGATTGGCAGACTGGTTTCGTGAGCACTTAAATGACATTTATCATGTCAAATCTACACCGGTGGCTCTTCATTTTAATAGACCTGACCATTCAGGTAATTCTGATATTAACATTACTGCCCTCCGTTCTTGCTTCGGGGATGACAGAACTCGCTTTTCCTTGGAGTATCGTCTGATTTTTCAAATGGGTTGTCTATCTCTCAATGGCCTAAATGTCCAGCATCACTTTGCATGAATTCTAGTGGCTCTTCTTTATTTCTTCCGTTTTTGATTTTGCGATCTATCTTTTTATAGTTTTTATAGTATTGTTTCATTTCGTATCCCTTTGTGTCTTTTCAATTGCCGCTATCTAATACATCACTTCCATGGACGTTACCAGACTAGCGCTCTTCTCTTTTATTCCACGGATTACATAGATCAGGACTGGTTTTAGCAATTTTGTTAATTCCTTTTGTGTTTCGTTGATTATTTACTTTCTTGTTTCGATATTTCTTTTTGTTTTGCGATTTTCTTGCGTTATTATTGTTCTTTTTTCGCTCATCACCGGTGTTGTTTACTTTTTCATCTGCTTGTATTGCTCTTTCTTGTATATGTTTCTCATCCTCGTATTTCTTTGACATGTATGTAATTCTTGTCCTTGTCACCTGTTTGTAACTGTGGCTGACGAAGGGTGAAACCCGAAACGTCCCGTGTTTCCTGTGAACCGATAACTTGTGCCCCGTATGTGGCATGGCCTGTAGGGCCAAAATAGGACTAATTAGCCACATGAGATCACGGCACAGAGGTCTCACAATTCAAGTCTGAAGCTGTCGCCATCTTCGCTTGCGATGGGCGACTATTATTATTATTATTAACTTGTAACACTGATTTCATACCATTTCTTTTTTTTTCTTTATATATAGTGCTTCTTGACCATCGATGCTAAAGTAGTGATTCTTAACCATCGATGTTAAAGTAGTGATTCTTAATCATCGATGCTAAAGTAGTACATCTTAACCATCGATGCTAAAGTAGTGCTAGTTAATCATCGACGCTAAAGTAGTTCATCTTAATCATCGATGCTAAAGTAGTGATTCTTAATCATTGATGCTAAAGTAGTGATTCTTAACCATGGAAGTTTGCTCCCTCTGGGGTGCCTGACCCAATCTCTGAAAATGCGAGACATTGTAGAAGGTAAACCATCTTAATCACGAATTCACAGAACTTAAATGCATTTGTACAAAATAGAACACTGACAATGTGAATTCAATCCGAACCTAAGTCATCTTTTGCAAATACTGTAATACTTTCTCAAGCATAACTGAAAAAAAAAATCTGCAGCGGAAGGCTCCATAAGCTAGTAAACTCGTTGCTATTATCAAATATGAAATGCTCAGTTTTCATATATTCTAGCACTTAATGTAAAATTTAAAACTACTTCTCTAGTAGTCTTAGTTATGGATGTGTTGTTCTGAAAATAGTAATTTTCTTCAAAAAGTGTCGAATACTGGTGCTGGTTATATCCCAAAAAATTATTTTCTCAATGTTCTACAGCTGTATTTTTCTTCTTCTTCGTTCGTCCTGAAAAGGACGGTGGTTGCGTTGTGTCTGTTTACGCCTAAGCTGTGATATCTGCACCTTTCGGTCGACACATCCGACTTCAGCACGGCATTTTTTAGGGACCGGGTTTGCCTTCCCATTGCGATCCGCACTCGCTCAGCCAGACTGCACTGCTGCAGACTGTTTCCAGGACCACCACGTGGAGGTGGAGTGCGGTCTTGACCAGCTCTGGTTCGCTGGTCCTGATGCAAGCAGTAACAGCTATGGGTCGCTGACTGCATTCACTATTTCTACAGCTGTATGAAAAAAGCTACTCATACAAGCAACTCCTAATTGACACGCCCCTAACAACCAGTTTCCCATTTTTCCAGACTCGCTACGTACACTAAATATTTAAACAAAATGATCTGTTTCTTTTCATTTCATGTAAAAAGATGACATCTTGTCATTTCATGTAAAAAGATGACATCTTGTCATGTCATGTAAAAAGATATATTTGTTTATCTCTTGTTCACATTTCTGGCATATTTAAGGAGCTAGAAGATAACTAGGTACAAGGCTTCTCACGTTACTATCAAGAGGTGCTGAACCTCTAAAAGGCAAGTAAACAATCCTTAGAGGCCCCCGCAGCACTTCTTTAGAATGCAGTCAGCTAATAGGCATTGAAAAAATAGGGGGCTCTGCGCCGGCAGCATATATGCTGGGTGAGTGACAGGTAACGGGTCCCAACATGCTGTCATAGCTGGGAGTGGACGTAAGGATGAGATCTCAATTTCCGTTGAAATGCTTCTAAGGCATGCACAATACAAATCCTCTGACAGCAAAAGCCCAACTCCTGGCCTTCTGGTGGCGGGACCTGTTTATACTAACAGGAGAAGGGGCGAAGAGCGAGTCTCTGGCGCTCTACAACCAGAATGCCCCCTGATCTCCTAGGTAGTGAGATCGGATGCGTAGCCTTCTCGAATAAGGGCGAAAAAAGGCAATCCGTGACACCAAGAAAGTTAGTAATTACTAGAGCTGTGTTTAAAACAAAAACAACATCGAATTAAATCGGCCTATTACCATTCGCCATTCGACGCCCGCCACTTCAAATACGAAACACAATCTACATTCGCAGTTTATTATTTCCCTTACTTTAAAACAATTACTTAAATGGTTTTATTCCTACATATTTTTACATTGGTTCAGTTATAATAGAAATTGACTGGGTCAATCCCGGTTAAAACTTGAAAGATTAAATATACAGGGAGATGATGGCATCCTTCCAGTTCTCTACGATGACTGGAACATAGAGATTTTGAGAGTCGACGAGTTCAAACGCGACAAATATGCAATGCGATTTTTATCTTAAATAAAAATGGTTTAAATAAACGTAAGAAACAGGAGCTTACTTGATGATGAGCTGCTTGCTTTAGAACCATCAAGTGCAGGTGGTTTTGGTGCGCTGGGTATGGGCCGTTTTCCTCTGGCCCTTTCCGGGATTTGATCTGGAGGATTCCATAGGCCCGTTTTTGCGTAATCCTGTTTCTTAGCATCACTAGCCTGGAATGCCCTGAGAGGAGATGGATCTTTTTTCTTCTCGTCTTCAGGTTGCCGCTCTTTTGCCATTTCTCGCCATTTATGCCCGGCGCCTAAGTCATCGTATATGCGATTCTGATTGTACGAGCTTTCGGTTAAATGTTTTATGAGCCTTTCGTTATTACTCGTCGCTACAGGGTTTTGAACTTTGGAGACGAGCTCTGGCCGACTACTGCTGACTTCCTCTTGATACCTCGCTTTTTCCTCGTGACGGAAATTGAAAGGCGCCCATGCTCCTTGCTCGAGATCCCTGTTAATGTCTTCAGCGTAATCTTCCTTGTTCGCAACGTTTTCACGACAAACAATTCCGCCAACTTTTTTAATCCCACAGAATTCTGATTCCGGGCTAGGAAACCTCTGATCAAAACTAGTGTTGTCATTATCAGTGTCATACATATAGGAACCATCAGCTGGATTTTCACTCGTCACGTATGGAAAATAGCTGTATTTTTCTCCATACAAGCTGCGTTTGCCGGGTGACGACTGTCTGAATCTTGGTGGTTCATCGTCGTCATCGTCATCACTATAACTACTTCCCGACGCCATCTGACTTTTCTCATACTCACACCAGCTACTCTGGGACATGTACGGGCTTGATCCAAGATGTGCGGATTTCGTTTGTCCGAAAGCACTGGAAGACGAGTACGCTCCCTCCTGAGATTCGTAGTCGGCTGTAGTCGATCTGCTGGTAGGCGTTGGATCCATTTGATCTTGCTCATAGAAACCCATAGGTGTATAGCTGCGCTTTGGCTGGTCAGCGTACCAGCTGTCGGAAGGTGACTTCCTGATGTTGTGTGTTTGCTCCGGGATATAGTTCTTTGTTTTTGGGGACTCGAAAAAACCAGTGTAGATATCTTCGAAACGGTTATTGTTGGTGTTACCAAGTGCCTGCTCTGGACCCTCGTAGATGCAATTGTTTGTCTTATTAGCTGTGGGATGTTGCGCGCTTCTATAATAGTCATCATTTTGCTGCCACGAGAGGGCACTCTTGACAGCAGACTGGTCTGCGTTTATTGCATATCTCGTTGGCGAATCATCTCTTCTATGCCTACTGTAACCGCTGTACCACACATCGTCAGTGTCAGCATTGTCTTCTGTTGGCGTTTTGAAAAAGACGCTGTTGCTTGAATTATCCAGTCTCTCGTATTTTAAGAGATCTACCACCGGTGCTTTTTTTTCAATTTTCCGCTCCTGAAACACGGGTTTCATTCCTGTTTCATAGTCAGTGTATGCGGGATCCTCGCTTTGTTTAACTACTGCACCCTGGTTCACGAGATTATCAAAGTCGTCCATACCACACCAGTTGTTGCTATTATTGGATATATTACACAAAATAATTTCGCGGTTTGCCTCAATAGATTTAGACAAGAACTCGCTCGCCGAATCAGTGCTCTTGAATTTAATTACATCGATGTGCGGCCTGTATCTAAGGCGGCGTGATATTCTGCTTACCGGACGTGTGGAGTTATTTGTACTGCCATCTTTAAGTGCATCAGAAGTGCCATTCGTTGAATTTGCATCCCCCGTTCTTTCTAATGACAGAGCGTTCTGGCTGCTACTGAAAATGGCACCCGTATAAATATCAAGTTCACTAGGATCTCGCTTTGTATCGTTGTCGGGCTCAAAGTACAGATGACTTGAGGAGTCTGCAGAACTACTGCTGCTGCTAACCTTGGTGTCATTGTCGTAGAAAGGATCGTGTTTGAAAAACCCGCCCGTGTAGACGTTGTCGCTAACTTCACTTTTGGTGCTGATGGCGCTGTTGGAGCTGGCGGAAGTGCTCACGTCACCACTCATGGTGTAGATATCTTTCGAGGCGCTGGTGAGATCGTGATAAGCCGGCACGTGCGCCCTGGTTGTTTGGCGTTTAGCAAAGTGGTATATTAACCCCGTATCTACGTCCGTCTCGCTGTACATCGATTGCCGACGCGAGGATGGATGTTCCCAGTTTCCTTGGTGTTTCATAAGCGCTACATCCGAGTGGCTACTTTTAGCGGTGGTCACTATATGAAAGCTGGTACTCGATTTACTTTCATGCGAGCGATCTCTTCCCATTCTAGCTCTTACTAAGGAGTGTGAAATGTACCACTGCCCGTCTTTCTCAGGTGAGATATCAGTAACGCCATACTTCTGAAGGTCATTATGGTAGGTTTCTTCGTCATCAACCTCCTCGAAAACTGATTTAGCGCGAGGTGAGTCGAATTTCAGCCCTTTATCGCTCACAAGCTGATTATTACTGCCAGGGTCTTCTGTATCACAGTAGTAGTTTTCTGTGCCAAAGGATGTGGCATTGCGATCGCCAATGTAAACCAGCTCTTTCGAGGTAGGTGAAAACTGCTGCTCTTTTGGGTGGCTATAATACCCCACACCATCGAAGTAAGACGATTTATCTGGTGATTCTAAGACTTCGGTGTGTTCTTCCTCAGGAGGAATTCTTGGCTTTAAGTCATTCACGACATCGTGGATAAAGTCTTTATCAGAGGATTCTAGTGCGTGGTACCTGTAATTATCAGTAGAAGGCTCTCTCTTCAGAGCTGCATGAAAAGGCAGAGAAACTTCTGCATGGTTGTCTTCAGTGGTGCGAATTGCAGATCGTAATGGCTGCCAGATCTTTGCAGAGTATCCACCTTCGTTCTCACCGTTCTTTTTAATAAAGGCTTTGACATTTGAAGGGGCCTGCCTTCGTTGCTTGTGCCCTTTATCATCTCTGTCAGTGGCAGATCGAGATATACTTCTGTGTAACTCGCCTCGTTTAGATGACTTTGACCTGCGTCCGTCGTAAGACGTTGATCTTTTTCTGATGAATGACGTAACAGCCATGACAGAAGAATCATCCCACCAGCTATCCGGCTGTGGGTCGTATAATATTTGCTTCTTTTCTTGTACATCTTCTGAACTGTTCTCTTCTTTTATGAGCGTCGGTGATGTGTTGCTCTTCATTGTGAGCTTAGTATTCGATCTTTTTACCTTGACAGCGTTTTTCATTGCATTTGACTTGTCCTCTGCGCTGGTGTCTTTCTTAGGCATGTGATTCTTATTGGGAGCTGTTGCGCTGCGCATGAGCATCGCCCTGCGGTCCTTGGCGTCCTCGGCCTTTCCTCTCTGTACAGTGTACAGTGGGTCTACTGGGCTTCCTTCGTGGATGACCTTTAACCTGAAGATGTTTAGTGCATTCATTTCATCTTCATACTTCTGAGAATCTTTGACACAGTTATCTGCATCCGGGTTTGCCGGGCGTGAAATTCTGCTTTTACTGCGTTGGAGTTCATACGTTTTCTTGTGCTCATCCTTCACGTTTTTTTTATCAGGCACAACTTGCTGGAAAGAATTTCCCCGAGAATCACCGCCTGTCCTGACCCTCTCAACGCAGGAAAGCTGTTTTGTGTAGCTTCTTTTCTTTGCCTTGTCTCGTTCCAGTTTGCCACTTTTATCATCATCGTGATTAATGTAATGCTTAATTTCCTTCCCGCTTGACGGGAAGTAGTCACCGTCCATAAACGAATGATCGCTGGCATTTTCCAACGCTTGTTGCAGTTTGTCTTCGTCCAACTCGGCAATCGTAGACGACTGAATGCTAGCTTTTGGTTTTTCCTGGCTGATCCAGTACATGGGCGAGCGCCTGTTATTGTCTTCCAAGTGTGCAGCAACACGGCCATCAAATGAGACGCTTTTGTTTAGTATGCTCTTTGTGCGTACCTCTTCGATATACCCTAAGGAAATGTGTGTCTTGCACTTTTGCAATCCTGGAATATTTGTCGCGCTCGCATCTTCCGTTTGTGATAGGCCTTTCTTATTTTCATCTCCTCCGTCATTTAAAAGCGATGGGTGGAGGACTTCTTCGCTCTCTCTGGGACTTATAGACAGAATCTTCTTCACGCTGTCCGCAATGCTCTGAGCATACGCTCTCAGTTCACCTAAGGCGCCTATGCGGATTCCGTCATGTTTAATTCGGCCTATGCAGGTTTTACAAAGACCGCTGCCGTGCCCTTGTGGCTCGTTACCACAGGCGCTGCACAGACCAGTGCTACTGGTGCATAGCTTCTGATTGGCTGAGGAATCACTAGATTTCACTGCTGATCTTCCCCCGGCTGAGACTACTTCAAGCTGTCTTTCACGATTTTCGGCGCTCGGCGAATTTATGCTCTGCAGTGACTGGTTAGAGAAACAGCCCGAGTCATCGCTAGAATCTGCCCTCTTGAATGAATATTCCTTATCGGTAACTGGGTCAATAACGTCTTTAATTTCTTTGCAATTGAGGCATATGTTCTCAGAGGACTCAATGATGTTATCCAAGTATGCGGAATTACTCTTTGTATGAAAAGATGATGTGACGACAGTAATATGTCTTTCTGTGGATATCTCGTCATCCACCATCCAGTTATTATTTTCCGCCTTGTTTCCTACTTCTTCTAGATTGTTAGTGGGAAGCTCCATTGTGTCTTTGTGTTCTGTGAACTGGGATTTGCTAGTGGACAAGGTGCTCCTCCGACGTAACGTGGGTTTTAGAATCTTCTTTGCGTGCACCTTTGTGTTTGTATCTGGTTCATCTTTATTATTTGATCCGGATGTTTTTAGGGTTTTACGCTGTGACTTGGCTATTTTACGTCTCTGCTTCGAATATTTTTTCTCCTTGTCATCAGTTTGTGAGCGGAGCTGTTTTAAGACTTCATCGGATATGTATATATCTGCCAAGTCGTCAGAGGCATCCTTGTTTAATAATCCATTGATCTTCTCCTGGGGTTGCTCATGTTTTTCCGATGAAATTTTTAAAGACCCGTTGAGAATATTTTGCACGTTTTCCTAGAAAATGAAAAAGAAAACAAATTGTATTTACATAGTCTGAAGTGAATATGATAACTGACAGTACTTATTTATACATACTATTGCATGTGTGTGTGTGTGTAGACTTAAAAACATTAGAACCTCGTTAATCCGAACTGAGACCAGGGTCAATACGGATTTCTGATTCGTTAGATTTTAGAACTTACAAGAAATACTGTCCTGAAGACTCAGTTGTACTCAACATTCACTGGTAACTGGACATGTTGAACTTTCAACAGCACCATTTTAGAACTTCGTTTCAATGTTGCCTGCATACGTAACTCATAGTCTGAAACATTCGAACTTTAAAGTTTTTGCATGTTATTTTTTAAATATCTGTTATGAATAACTTTCCTGCAACCTACATTTTGGCTAACGAAGGTCCTATTTCTTCATCTGAAATTCTGTTTAAAATCTCAATGATCAATTGAATTGTTGAAAATTTCTGCTTCCATTTAGAAGAAGAAGCCGCCATAGCTATTGTACGGTAAATGTAACACGGTGTAATTACTAGACAATCACACTCGCACTAAGCAAAACTGACTAAATGATCGAATTAACATGAGAGTTAAAAATAGACACTCTATCCCATCTACAATTCTCACCGTCAAGGACACAATTAGGTTTAGCTTAAGCACTCTCATGGCTAGTTACATTATTGACGTTTATGGTTATCGACGTTCAGATTATCTAGGATCTACTGCATTTCAAGTAAGTGCCAACTAGCACTGTCGATCATTTCTCGTCACAACATTCTGTCCCTGTGTTATCAATTACATTATTGTTTTATTTACTTTTTTTTCCATGACACGTTGTTAAATATACTGTGGTGATATTGTTAAATATTTAATTGCATGAAGATTTTATGAAATCTAAGTCGTAATATAGTAACGGATACTGAGGTTAAAGCGTACGCGTGTCTGTAAAGATTGTTAGTTGAATAGACCACGTGGTAGATTTCCCGATCTGGAGCTCTATCTATCGGGCTCCCGGTCTGGAACAACCCGGTTTCGGGAAAACGAAGACGAAAATCTAATTTAGCCTGCAAGTTTCTAGCGTTAACAGAATCAAATTAGGTTGGGCTAATCTCTAAATTGTAGGTTTTCTTTTTGTTTTATCCCTCTAAGTATTATGTTCAGTTGCTCGTGCAGTTCCCGGGGGTCTTGATAAGACCCAAAAAATAAAAATAAAAAATGAATAAAACTGCTGCTCTCTCATGCATGTCGTACAATGCGACTAACATGAGACTGTGCATGAGGTTGGTAACATCATCATATAAAATACATTTTCCAGAAACCACCATTCTCTCTCTTATGTGTTACATTCGTTTTATAATGCTTTTTTGTGACAACTTTTATTAATTTCTATTTTAATGTACTTTCCAGAAGCATTCCCCAATTGTAACGAACTGAATATCTGTGGAGAAAATGATCTCAAATTACGCGCGCGCCTCTGAAACGTAGCTCTCGCGTAATTCGTAATCGCACTGTACCTCTATAATGTATAACACGTTTAGATATCATTGTCACTATTCTTATACAGTAGCCCTAACTTTAAGCCTTTATTTAGATAAAACTTCTCACACGTAGGCCCAATGTACTGGGAGAGAACCGTTACCCACCTTCATCTTAGATGCATGATTGACCTGCCCCTGCTTGTTATCAGTGGCAACAACATCAATTTCGTCATCGCTTCCAGAAGTGTTTATTCCGTAGTGAAGATATCCGGCAGTGTCAGGACTACGAGTACGAATGGCTAAGGCAGCAACATTTCCGGTCTCCTGATCCGCCATTGTTGAATGTAGACGTGGGCGGGAATAGAAGGGCCAATCACGTTCTTTATTTTTAATTTATGCAGATCTCGGATAAAGGTGTGTCTTCATTACGATGTCTGACCGTGGGCAAGCCCTGAGAAAAGAAAATTAATGCACATTTAGTGATGTGGATCTATTATTAGCAAATGAAGTAACTGTGCCATCAATCATCATCATCACCATCGCCTTCCTTTGTGCTCCTTACTGAATATGGGACCACCACTTAAGCTGACCCCCGAAACTTTGTGGAAAAATCAGAAACAGATAAAGATGATCAATACACAGAAACAGACAAAGATGATCAATACACAGAAACAGATAAAGATGATCAATACACAGAGACAGATAAAGATGATCAATACACAGAGACAAATATTAATGACCAATTGTGGTTTTTTTATGTAGGCATAGTTTGTTTGTTTGATTGTTGTTTTTTTTTTAAGCTGGAAAAGGTATTTCCAAAGTCTCCTTTGCTCTTCTCGACCTGGAGAATTGATCACGAGTCGTTTTGCCTTGTACTTGATAACAGAAAACAAATTGACTGTATGTTCTCGATTCTTCCCGTCTAGTCCCGGGGTGTCTTATGTGGCAAATAAAGCATAGGATCACTGCTACCTCAGGAGTGTCGTAGAAGGCGACTAATATGAGATTGTGCATGAGGGAGGGGGAGGTTGGCAACCTCATCATGTAAAATAAATTGCTTCAGAAAGCACCACTGTCAAGGTGACTAGCTTCCTGTCAAGGCGACTAGCTTCCTGTCAAAGCGACTAGCTTCCTGTCAAGGCGACTAGCTTCGTGTCAAGGCGACTAGCTTCCTGTCAAGGTGAGTAGTTTCCTGTCAATGTGACTAGCTTCCTGTCAAGGTGACTAGCTTCCTGTCAAGGTGACTAGCTTCCTGTCAAGGTGACTAGCTTCCTATCAAGTGAATAGCTTCCTGTCAAGGCGATCAGCTTCCTGTCAAGGCGACTAGCTTCCTGACAAGGTGACTACCTTCCTGTCAAGGCGACTAGCTTCCTGTCAAGGTGACTAGCTTCCTGTCAAGGCGACTAGCTTCCTGTCAAGGCGACTAGCTTCCTGTCAAGGCGACTAGCTTCCTGTGAAGGTGACTAACTTCCTGTCAAGGCGACTAGCTTCCTGTCAAGGTGACTAGCTTCCTGTCTAGGTGACTAGCTAGCTGCGTTGTTGGTCCCAAGGTCCATAGGGGCTGAAATGGAAAACCATATTTTCGATTTTCCCCGTGCAGTTCCCGAAGGGAGTGGTCTTCAAAGAAGGGATAGGGCTGCTACCTCATCAGGCATGCATAGAGGCATATATGGAGTCATCCTTATATGAATATTAGCTTGACTGCTTGCATCAGGATCAGCGAACCAGAGCAGATCAAGACCGTACTCCACCTCCACGTGGTGGTCCTGGAAACAGTCTGCAGCAGTGCAGTCTGGCTGCGCGAGTACGGATCGCAATGGGAAGGCAAACCCGGTCCCTAAAAAATGCCGTGCAGAAGTCGGATGTGTCGACCGAAAGGTGCAGATATCACAGCTTAGGCGTAAACAGACACAACGCAACCACCGTCCTTTTCAGGGCGAACGAGGAAGAAGAGGAAGAAGAAAAATATGAATACCAAATAAGCACAATGCTATAATATACAGATGTGGAAGTGAACCTCTTTATGTGAAGCTAATTACACGCTCATTGCCTTTTGAAATCATCCACACACTTCCAGGTATTCCCCCTGTGGTGAAACCTATTCATAACCCATCATTGCGCACTATGCTTGGAGGAGTCACTTGAGCCCCAGACGTAACTCTGGTGTTTACCTGAATGGCTGCATGCAGAAGGATCTCACTGTGGACCCATGGTAAGCAGGGCGAGCTGAAAAGTGGCTCTGTGTAGGACGTGACAGTTCCTTGGGAGAGCCCAGAACCATAGCATATTATTTTGGCTCTGCGTATTTTTAGAGCCCCCTTGGAGGCGGTGAATGCACAGTATGCCACATCGTTCTTCATCCTAGCTTGGGACCAGATGTGATTATCCTTTACATACAAGCCAAGCTGGAGAAACCGGAGCTCATCACTTCAACACAACATGTTTCGGAATGGCAGAAAAGCCACAGGAAAAGCCTAGATCTACAATGTAGATAATACTAAGGAGTCTTGAACTTGGTATTGGCTGCAATAGAGCGAGAAGCTCAGCAGCCGTAGTTAAACATCAACAACCTCATCATGCATGTCGTAAGAGATCATTATCCCGATGATGTGCATAGAGCTGGCAAGCTCATCATGTAATACAAAATGCTACATAAACTGCATCTACAACAGTATTTGATTGCTTTGGTGCAAGCTTAACATGAGCTAGCAGGACTGGTGACCCCATGCTCCATATGGAAATCATTATTACAATACTCTTTATTTTGTACCGTCCGGTACGCAACGGTCCCTGATGGGACAAAGTCAGAATATAACCACTTCTCTCACAGTCATGGCGTAAGAAGCGACTATGGTGCTGCAACACGCTGGCGACTTCTTGATGTACAGCCCATTGAACAGGTTCCGCCACTGCAACAGATTGTACGCGTTTTCAATCAGGGTTTTTACACTGCGGCCAACTGCAGTAGTGGCTCTATAGAAGCCCGTTACACGCCCATTGAGGCATATTGGGAATATGGTGTTGGGCCAATATTTTCTTGAAAATCGGCACACTAGTGATGATGTGGTCAGCATCACGCCGGTCGCCTTTAATCTTCCCAAAGTTGCTCAGGTACCAAATTCAAGAGGCAGGATCGACCCCGGAGCCGTTTGCGGTCTCAAAAACCCACCTCAAAAGTGGATCGAACCAGTGACTCTACTCTATCGCATTTAGCGCAAATTGCGTTTTTTTTTTCCTTTTAAATATATTTGATTCTAATTTGCATCAAGTCAAGCTCAAACATGGGAATCTTCAACTCGCATGTCAAGTCAGTCCTAACGTATTGCTGTGAAGCACGGAGAACCGAAATTTTGAGTACAACAGATAAGGCAACCAAGAAGCTATAGAATGTCATCAATGGATATTTACGTAGAACAGAATGACCGAGATGTTACAAGATGTCTGACGTGGATCTGATGACAAGAACCAGACGTGTACACGTGGATCTGATGACAAGAACCAGACGTGTACACGTGGATCTGATGACAAGAACCAGACGTGTACACGTGGATCTGATGACAAGAACCAGACGTGTACACGTGGATCTGATGACAAGAACCAGACGCGTACACGTGGATCTGATGACAAGAACCAGACGTGTACACGTGGATCTGATGACAAGAACCAGACGTGTACACGTGGATCTGATGACAAGAACCAGACGTGTACACGTGGATCTGATGACAAGAACCAGACATGTACACGTGGATCTGATGACAAGAACCAGACGTGTACACGTGGATCTGATGACAAGAACCAGACGTGTACACGTGGATCTGATGACAAGAACCAGACGTGTACCAATGGAACAAGAGTTCGAGCGCTGGTTTCTTCCGGCAACGGACCCGGGTTCGAAACACAGTAGCCAGTCTATCCAGCTGCAAACGGGTACCTGACAGTGCTCTTGAATTAAGGAAGGAAAATGAAGCGATGAAGACGACTGGTCACACCCACATATCGATGCAAGACTCAGTATATAGAAGTCTCTAACACTTCACATCTCTTCGGCAGCATATGCTATGGTTCTACCTTTACCTATTTGACCTTTATAATTGGCCGCTGAACTTCTGCTGTACAATGTCATGCATAACGGATCCACTGAACACATTTGATAAACATTATCTGAAATGAGTGCTATAGAAGTTACGTCGAAGGTACGAAACCTTCCAAAATGACTTCATCATCATCAAGTGTCATGCCTTGTGGCGTAGGTGATCATGTCTCTCCACAACTTCCTGTCTGCAGTACTACTGATCAACTCTGTTGACTTCTTTAAATGGGATGATGTCAAACTGTCTAGAATCTTCTTTCTTTCTCTTCCTCTATTTCTTCTTCCTGCTATCTTTCCTGTTGTCACGATTGACTCCAGTTTCTTTCTTCACATAACATGCCCAAAGAAAGTGAATTACTTCCTTCTAACCTGAGGAATAAGCTTTCTGATGTGAAATAGTCCAATTGTCAACGCCTTCAAAAATCGTATGAACTCTTGTTCATAGAACACGTGAGTTGACTTGATATAAAAAATCTCTTTTATAGCATCCTGGAGCTTGGAAGGAAAGTCCACAGGCTCCCCAGCCTCGCAATGACATGTCATTGGGCCGAAGGGCTGAAAGTCTAAGTGCCGCTGGTTAAGAACAAAAAAACTACACTGACCAGTAAATAGGACAGTACGCAGCCAGTGCGGGCAGGCTGGCTGACGAACTCATAACTGTTGCGAAATCGTGTTTCCCCGCTTGCGGAATTTTTCTTTTCGGCATGTATACAATGCCGCCTCTCCCTCTCTACCTGGCGCGACTTGACCTTAAAGTCTCAGCCCGTTCGGCTAACACACAGGCAGATAAACACTTCGCAAGCCAGTCTAAACTTTTAGCACTTGCTTTCGACACACTTCATCTCATCTCATAATCGGAACCTCTTCTACCCCGTGAAACGAGGTGTAGAGGGGACCCAAGTGCACAAGGCCCATGGGCAGGACATGTAATCGAAGTGACTTGGCAAACAGGTGATTAGCCCATTGTGCCCGAACTTGCCCTCATGTGTACTCATATTCGCTATAAAACCACCGAACAATCGAGACGTCATTCCAGCCAAAATTGACAGAGCCTCATATACCCGAAGGTTTCGAGGGATATCCTTCCTCATCTGCACAAAGGCATTTATAGAGGAACACTCAGGACCCGTAGGTCTGAGGAAAGGAGCAAAATCTGAGACGGACACAGCAGTCTTTGTTACTGGGAGGTCTCCACTCAGAGTGGTGTACCACACACAGTCAGTAAAGACAAAGGTCGCCTGCGGCGGTTCGACACACTTAATAATTACATACGTTCCGAACTGACAACAATAGAAGTCTACGCTAGGTAACCATTACACCAGCGCGTCTCCCAGGGGAGGAGTGTTAAAACAATTTAATCTCTGCCTGTATATATTATTGCTTGTTTTAAATAGCATTTGATTTTGATGTTGAATATATGTTAAGTGTTTTTAATACGTTTGTTTCATCAAACTCGCTTAGCTCCGATTTGAGTTCAGGGAACTCTGAGCCATAGGCCGGCGATTGCCTTCCTTAGAGGCTGAACACACCAGCGGCCCTTTGTTGCATCTGGGTCCCCAAACGTACTGTAGTAGCGGTTCTTCAGCCCGACTCCTTATTACGGATCCAGTTGACTAATTTTCCCCTTGCTGGGAACAACTGTCAACGCCAAGCAATCGGAGCCCCCTGCTCCACAGGCACCAGCTGCATTTCGCCTTCCATATATTTGCTCGCGCCTTCCTTAGAGTGGCGGGTCTTGTACGAGTAGCGGGAGTACCTTCAGCGTCTCATTTCATCTAGCGCGTGCACGCATTGATTACCTCGGGTGTCTTATCTTGGATCTACAGCACCTGGTCTGTGTAGAGGCCTAATTTTGTTCCAGCGGTGGAGTTATATAGCGTATGTGTTCGCTGATTAGCCTCAGGTTAGGGACAGGATAGGGTTAACATAGTCCCTGGTGTGATCTGTTAACAAGCCACATTACCAATCGGAATACCTGTATAGAGATATATACAACCAGTGTGTCCACGGAGAAAGAACAATCTTGTCGAGGAATTGTGCGCAGAGAATTGGCGCAGTTTAGAACTGAAGGACTCTAGTGCGTTTACTGGCTATATCGCTGACAATGATAAGTCAGCAGGGTCAAATTGTGGTGAAGGAATTTGTTTTTTTCAGGGTTCCTGCTGAAGGATTAATGTTTTTTCTGCTCCTCGGGAACGATGTCATCAAGGCATGTAAGGAGAGAACAAGAAAGTATTCAGTGGGGTACTGGAAGATGTGACAGGTCTGAATTTCAGGGCTGGCATTTGCTGACGATGTTGCCCTGATTGCTAAATCAGAGGCACATCTCCAATCCAACCTGGAAGGAAGAGCTGGTGAAGAGAGGGATGGTCATAAGCAGCTCTAAAACAAAATCCATGGTGATATCACGAGAAGAAAAAAGACATCAGATTGGGCTGGGAGGGCAGGTCCTGGGGCAGGTCGACAACTTTGAATGCCTCGGAGCTATTGTGGACCGAAGGGGAGGCATCAGGGAGGAGTTGGCCATTAGGAAAGCGGCTGCTGGGAGACTTTTTCAGGTCATAAATCGAGGATTCCTCAGCAAGAGAGAGGTTGGTATGAAAACGAGGATGGCTGTGTGCCGCTCCACCTATGTCCCAGTCTTGACATATGGATGCGAGTCATGGGCAATGACTACAACCCACAAAAGCCAGATCCAAACCTCAGAAATTAGGTATCTGAGGAAGGTGGTTGAAGTAACTGTAGTGAAATTGACAGAGATACAACGGTAAAATACCTCCAAGGATAACATATAAGGATAAAAAAAAAAAACATAATGCGTAGGTTGCTGATGTACATGATCGCCTAGACCGCGGGTCATCATCCTCCATAATAATTGACTTGCTAGACAGGAGGGGAACGGCGGATCAAAAAGGAAAAAAATATGACTGGAAAGATTGCGGGAGACTGGAAAGGCTAAGGAGACGCAATTGGGGGGGAAACGGAGAAAAGTCACGTTTCCCAAGTTGACATAAAAAGTAAGCAACTCGACAGAAGGGACCATAGATATGTTACGCCACAGTCATTTATTGGACGCTTTTGCAATACCAAGCCCTTGATTTGAATTCAGCGGCTAAAACGCAGATGTTTGGAATATTACAAAATTTAAAAAGTACTTTTTTCTTAATATTAATGTTAGGAATATAAAAATTAGCTGGCCGGATGGCCCATTCTGAGCAGTGAACTAATATGTTCTTAATTTTACAGACGGATAGATAATATTGAAGATAATGACAAAAGACAGTGTTGTTCACATCATCGACAGACTGTATTGAATCTAAAAGTGTCGCTAATTGCACAAAAAAACACGACCTCGAGACGCAGGTGTTCAAATCTACTTAGTATGGAAGAGAGGGATATTGTGGTGGCTGTGTCTAAAAATAACTTTTAACGACAAAATTTTGGAGGGGAGAGAAAGGTTGGTTCAAAAATCAAGTACATTTTTGTAGAAACACAAGTAGAGACGGACAGACTAACAGATAAACATCCATACTTGACTGAAGCATGACTGAAATGACTTTAGTGTAGGAAATTTGAAATTAAAAAAACCTAGGCAGTGATTGGCCACAGACAATCATATCATTAGCGCTCAGACGCGAAAGTGGGGCCATTCTTCAATAGTTGTTCAGTGATAGACACAGATTTTAAAGTGTGGTGATTTCCATATGAAAGAAAGTGAAATAAATTTAGGGACGCCATACTATAGCCAGCAGCTCAGCTGAGTTTTGCTAGCAATTCTGTGTTATTTATTCATAATCTGGTAAGATTGAAATTATTTCCTTATATATTTTGAATATTGTTTCATGGTCGAGTGATTTGATACTGCCATATCGAAATCTAGCCTTACAAACAAGTAGGGATTTGCTCTAGACCCCCCGCCCAAGTCAGGGTCTAGGGACCAACAATGTACATAAACTCCAGCAAGGGTTAGGCAAGACAGATCAAGTGTTGAGAATAATGAAACATATTACCTATCCTCTTTTAGGGCAGAAAACTAATAAATATTTTTCAGAATCTATAGTCTGGGAGGATCTATCTGATGTAAAACCACCATGGTAAATGTGCTGTTTGGTCAGAGAGATCTGACCTGTCTGTATGATGTGGTTGTTGTGTCAGTGTTGTGTCCAGACGTGGGTAGAGAATAGATTTTGACACATGGCCCATACTTTGATTGCAGAGCTGTGAGTTTCTGTTGTCAACAAAGCAGTGTCTATTCAGTTGGTGACTTTACTCGAGTGTATCTGTGCAGTACTTGTGACAGAGACCACCATTATTGCCCGCCAGCACGGAGAGGTGGGACCACCTGATTTCAGCACCAGAGCTACAACTACAAGATGAGTGAGCCTCTGGTCTGCTGGACATTCACCAACGCTTTGTAGTTACTAATACCCCATAAAAATTCCCACCATTTTCTGGACACTGTGTAGTCAATATAGACAGGTGTGATGAGGCCACCCCAACAGCACAAACATTAACTATCCTCCCAAGTAGATGACTACTAGAACATTTTAATAAAACTAACTAGTATAGTACATATATATGTACACTATTGCATTTATGATATAATATTCCATGCATTTCTTTCATAATCTCTAAATCCTTTTAAGTTCTGGTCAACCTAAAAAATTGATCCAGAACAAAATAAATGTAATATAATTTTATCAAAAAATTTTACACACGTGAGTTAGTTCAGTGTATTTTAACATTTATTAATATTATTAGTCTTGTTAAATATCTGTGGGTATATCTATAACCTATTACACCACACTACATATCATAACCCTAGACACTTTACGTAGCCACATTCATTAAAAAAAATTAAGTGTGAGGTCGTAGTGGTAGCAAGAAAGGCCTTCTGACAATTCTCAACTACATTTTATCTCAGGAGCCTTCACAGCTGGCCTCATACAATTACATTTAGTAATATCACCATCATACAATACCATCAACACCACTACATAAATTGGGGTCTTGTCCAGGGATAATTAGCCCAACAGTAATATTAGGATCTCCTGGTGGGAGAAATAAAAGTAGGGAAATAAATTGTAAAATTCCCTTTAAAATTAAAAGTGTCCCTGCAGATAAAAGTTGGTGAATCTTCACAGCCAGTAATAATTAATTAGTTAACTGGTTAGTTAGAATTAGTTAGACTATAGTCATAAGAAGTACTTAGTGTATTTACTGGTTAGAGATTTATCTTGTATATTATTATATTGTCTAAAAAGTATGGCGGAGCTGGCAAAATTTAGATCAGCTGCTGTGCTCACCGCGAAGGAGATGGGAATGGATGGTCAAATTTTAATTCAATACGTAACGGCTGAATGTGATAAATATATTGAACGGGAAGAAAGGAGATTAGAAAAAGAGGCTGAAAGAAAGTTGGAGTCTGACAGGTTGGTTGAAGAGAAGGAGTTAGAGGCTGAGACTAAGAGGCTGCAAATTGGGGCAGAAGAAAAACGGCAGCAAAGGGAGGCAGAAGAAAAAAGGTTGACTGCCGAAAGGGAGGCAGAAGATAGAAGGTTGCAAAGGGAGCACGAATTACGACTAAGGGAGCTGGAATTACAAGGCCAGGCTCCTGAAAATGGTGCCAGCCCTTTTGCCTCAGATGCTACGCCCAGTCTGGGAGCCTCAAACTCAGCTATGGGGTTTCATTTAGACCATTTTGTTGAAAAAGACGATGACATAGAGGGGTACCTAGGACGTTTTGAGTTATTAGCTACTACATATGGGTTAGAGAGAGAGAGGTGGAGTTTAAAGCTATCACAGGGATTGAGAGGTACTTCTTATGAAGTATTTGCCAAAATGAACAGGGAAGACCAAGACAATTATGACATGTTAAAGCAGGCTTTGTTATTAAGGTACGAGAAGAATGGTGAATTTTATCGTAAGAAATTTAGAAATGCCAAACTGTTGTCTGGGGAGACATACCACCAATTCTCTGCTAGACTAGAAACCTATTTGGAGAAATGGACGGCTCTGGGGAAGACCCAAGATCTTAAAGAAATGATCATGATTGAGCAATTGAGAGAGTCCATGGCTCCAGACATGAGAAAATTTCTCATGGAACAAGGTGCAGAGAAGTTGGGGGAAATTTTAAATGTTGCTGAGAGGTATCAGGCAGCCCAGGCAGAGGTAAGTGGTGCTAAAAAGAAGCACATAGACAATTTTAAAGCTCCACAGCAATTTAATAAATTTGATAATAGAGAGCAGGGAAATAAAGGTAGGACAAACTTTGAGCGGCCAAGAAATGACTATCGCGACAGAAACTCACAGTTCAATGACCAAAAGTTCAATGAAAGAAAACCGTTGAACCAAGGAAAAAGATGGTGTAAATGGTGCAAGAAGGATAACCATAACACCGAATTTTGTAGAAGGAAACCTTCAAACATTGCTGCAATGAAGTCGGGGACGCAAAGATTAAAGGTTAATCCTAAGGGACAACAGGAACCTTATCACCCCCCAGTTTGTGAGGATGTTATTTGTAATGGGGTCACCATAAGGTGCCTTTATGATACAGGTTTGGATTATGATTCAGTTGTGAAGTCTAGCCTAGTGGACCCAAGTCAGTATACCACAGAAACAGTGGAAATACAAGGGGCGACTAAGGACATACCACTCATGACACTTCCCATCGCAAGGATAACGGTGAAAACTCGCTATGTGGAAGGAGAAATCAGAGCAGCAGTGATAGATGAACCAATCTACCCTCTGATATTGGGGTGTAGATACGTCTTCTTGGGGAATCCCGAGAAACCTGTGATCATGGCGACAGTGCAGACCAGGTCACAGAAGAAGGAGGAAGAAGGTGAACCTATAAATGCTCATCCAGAGGAGATGAGGAAGGCGCAGGCTGAGGATAGGACACTCAAGCCCTGTTTTAAAAAATTGCCCAAATGCCACACACCTCCGAGCAAGGGGGAATATTTCATGAAGAACAAACTCTTATACAGGAAGGCCGGAACTGGAACAAATGGTCACAACCAGCTGGTTCTTCCCACTTCATATAGAGATAAAGTGATGGAACTCGGGCATGCGATTCCCTTCAGTGGTCACATGGGGATCAGCGCCACAGGACAGCGTATAGCTTGTCATTACTTCTGGCCAGGGATAACGGAGGATATAAAAAGATATGTCAAATCCTGCCCAGAATGTCAAAGGGTAGCTCCAAAGCACTGGACTGCTCCTGCAACTCTAGGGGAAATGCCCATAGTGGGAACACCTTTTGAGAGGGTTGCAGTGGATATTGTAGGACCTCTCACTCGGACCAAGAGGAGGAACAGTTACATCCTTACTCTGGTGGACACTTGTTCTATGTGGGGAGAGGCGGTAGCCCTGCCATCAATTGATTCAAAACATGTAGCAGAGGCACTACTTACAATATTTACCCGATTAGGATTCCCGCATCAAATCTTGACGGATAATGGTTCTCAGTTCAAGGGGAAACTAACGGAAGAAGTTTTTAAGCTATTTCAAGCCAGACACTTTCATTGTAGTCCGTACCATCCACAAGGGAACGGCCAGGTAGAGAGGTTCAACGGGACTCTCATTTCTATCCTGAGAAAGCTGGCACACGAAAAACCGGATCTGTGGGATCAATTCCTGCCCGCCGCATTGTTTGCGTACCGGGAGGTACCACATAGTTCAACCGGGATGGCTCCCGCAACTCTGCTATTTGGGAGGCCAATAAAAGGTCCATTAGAAGCTCTATTAAGGACCTGGACAGATGAGAAGGCGGAAGAGACTGTTACCTCATCGTATCAATACGTGAACGAACTGACCACTCGTTTGAAAGCTGGATGGAAACTGGCAAATGATAATTTGAAACAAGCCAGGAAGAAACATGCAGCATATTTTAATAGGAAGGCAAAGGACAGGGAACTGGCAGTCGGAGAGAAGGTGCTGCTTCTACTACCCGGAAGCCAGAATAAATTACAAATTGGTTGGCAAGGTCCATATACGGTTCTAGAGAAGGTGTCTAGAACAAACTATAAAATTGACAAAAAGGGGAAGGAAAAAGTTTATCATGTAAACCTGTTAAAGAAGTATCTGGACAGACCACTCCAGGAAAGCACCCCCTTATTGACCTTGGCTATTGCAACCCAGATGCAAAAAGAACCACTCACCTCACATGAATACCCATTACATCCTTGTGAAACAGCAGCACAGGTAAAAGTCAGTAAGCACCTGACTAAAAACCAGAGGGAGAGAGTTCAACAGGTTCTGGAGGAACATACAGATGTATTAACAGATAAACCAGGCCATACAAATTTGCTACAGTATGACATGAAACTGGTAGACTCAAACCCAATCTGTATGAGAGCCTATTCTATTCCGTTCGCGAAGGAGAAGGCATTGAAGGAAGAAATAGAGTATTTGTTGAAGGAGGGGATTATTTCGCACAGTGAATCATCTTTTAGTTCTAGTGTCGTTTTGTTGAGAAAACCGTCTGGGGAACACAGACTGTGCATAGATTACAGGAAACTGAATGCTGTCACAGAAGGACAAGTGGATCCATTACCAGACACAAAACAGTTATTTGCCAGACTGAACAAGGCAAAATACTTTTCAAAGGTGGATCTTAGTAAAGGCTATTACCAGATCCCAGTGAAGCCTGAAGTGAGACCTTATTTGGCTTTTAGCACTTCGGATGGACATTATGAATTCAATATGCTACCATTCGGACTGAAAAATGCTCCGAGTGTGTTTTCAAGGATGATGCGCAAATTGTTGGATCCCCTGAATAACCCATGTATCACGAATTTCATGGATGATATTCTCGTCGCCACAGAGACATTTGAAGAACACATTGAAGCTCTGGAGATGTTGTTTGATAGACTTCGGGAGGCGAACTTAACTGCTAGGCCAACAAAATGTTGTATTGGATGCAAAGAGTTGGAATTCTTGGGACACACTGTATATCAGGGTAATATGACCCCTGATCCTAAGAACTTGGAAAAACTGCAGAGAGCACCTAGGCCGCAAACAAAAAAGGACGTGCGATCATTCGTGTCGTTATGCGGATTTTATCAGAAATACATCAAAAATTTTAACGCTATTTGTGCTCCTCTGACTGATCTGACTCGCAAGGGACTTCCAGATAAAATTATTTGGACTGCACAATGTGAACTAGCGTTCCAAGAGTTAAAGGAAAAACTCACTAGCAAGCCTATTCTCAAACTGCCTGATTTGACACAGGACTTTGTCTTAAGAACCGATGCAAGTAATGTAGGACTCGGAGGGGCTTTGTTGCAAAGATCATCTTCACCTGATGGGGAACTGAAACCAGTCGCTTATGCAAGCCGCAAATTGAATAAGGCGGAACAAGGATACTCCACAAGCGAAAAAGAATGTTTAGCATTAATCTGGGCAATAAAGAAGTTTCAAATCTATCTGTATGGTAGGACTTTTGTGGTGGAGACGGACCATCAGCCTCTCGTGTTCTTGTCTCAGGCTAAGCATGAAAACGCAAGATTGCTGAGGTGGTCTTTATTGCTTCAACCTTATCAGTTCAGTATCCAATATATCCCAGGCAAATTGAATGTCGGTGCAGATTTCCTCAGTCGGCACCCCTGTGATCAAAATTAGAGTAGTGGCAGACGTGAGGAGTAATTTTACCTATGTGTATCGCTGGTTTTGGAACTTGCCATAGGCATGTTTTCAAGTGGGGAGATGTGTAGTGAAATTGACAGAGATACAACGGTAAAATACCTCCAAAGATAACATTTAAAAAAAAAAAACATAATGCGTAGGCTGCTGATGTACATGATCGCCCAGACCGCGGGTCATCATCCTCCATAATAATTGACTTGCTAGACAGGAGGGGAACGGCGGATCAAAAAGGAAAAAAATATGACTGGAAAGATTGCGTGAGACTAGAAAGGCTAAGGAGACGCAATTGGGGGGGAAACGGAGAAAAGTCACGTTTCCCAAGTTGACATAAAAAGTAAGCAACTCGACAGAAGGGCAGATATAATACGCCACAGTCATTTATTGGACGCTTTTGCAATACCAAGCCCTTGATTTGAATTCAGCGGCTAAACGCAGATGTTCGAAATATTACAAAATTTAAAAAGTACTTTTTTCTTAATATTAATGTTAGGAATATAAAAATTAGCTGGTCGGATGGCCCATTCTGAGCAGTGAACTAATATGTTCTTAATTTTACAGACGGATAGATAATATTGAAGATAATGACAAAAGACAGTGTTGTTCACATCAGCGACAGACTGTATGGAATAAAAAGTGTCGCTATTTGCACAAAAAAACACGACCATGAGACGCAGGTGTTCAAATCTACTTAGTAGGGAAGCGAAGGGACATTGGTGGGAGCTGTGTCTAAATATAACTTTTAACGACAAAAATTTGGAGGGGAGAGAAAGGTTGGTTCAAAAATCAAGTACATTTTTGTAGAAACACAAGTAGAGACGGACAGACTAACAGATAAACATCCATACTTGACTGAAGCATGACTGAAATGACTTTAGTGTAGGAAATTTGAAATTAAAATAAACCTAGGCAGTGATTGGCCACAGACAATCATAATATCGGCGCTCAGACGCGGATTTGGGGTCATTTCTCAATAGTTGTTCAGTGATAGACACAGATTTTAAAGTGTGGTGATTTCCATATGAAAGAAAGTGAAAGCAGTTTAGGGACGCCATACTATAGCCAGCAGCTCAGCTGAGTTTTGCTAGCAATTCTGTGTTATTTATTCATAATCTGGTAAGATTGAAATTATTTCCTTATATATTTTGAATATTGTTTCATGTTCGAGTGATTTGATACTGCCATATCGAAATCTAGCCTTACAAACAAGTAGGGATTTGCTCTAGACCCCCCGCCCAAGTCAGGGTCTAGGGACCAACAATGTACATAAACTCCAGTAAGGGTGAGGCAAGACAGATCAAGTGTTGAGAATAATGATACATATTACCTATCCTCTTTTAGGGCAGAAAACTAATAAATATTATTCAGAATCTATAGTCTGGGAGGATCTATCTGATGTAAAACCACCATGGTAAATGTGCTGTTTGGTCAGAGAGATCTGACCTGTCTGTATGATGTGGTTGTTGTGTCAGTGTTGTGTCCAGACGTGGGTAGAGAATAGATTTTGACACATGGCCCATACTTTGATTGCAGAGCTGTGAGTTTCTGTTGTCAACAAAGCAGTGTCTATTCAGTTGGTGACTTTACTCGAGTGTATCTGTGCAGTACTTGTGACAGAGACCACCATTATTGCCCGCCAGCACGGAGAGGTGGGACCACCTGATTTCAGCACCAGAGCTACAACTACAAGATGAGTGAGCCTCTGGTCTGCTGGACATTCACCAACGCTTTGTAGTTACTAATACCCCATAAAAATTCCCACCATTTTCTGGACACTGTGTAGTCAATATAGACAGGTGTGATGAGGCCACCCCAACAGCACAAACATTAACTATCCTCCCAAGTAGATGACTACTAGAACATTTTAATAAAACTAACTAGTATAGTACATATATATGTACACTATGCATTTATGATATAATATTCCATGCATTTCTTTCATAATCTCTAAATCCTTTTATGTTCTGGTCAACC
>JAMPIV010012708.1:0-45400 GCA_024509875.1 Oreohelix idahoensis
ATAGAAATTATTTAATGCATAATTAAAATACAGTCACATATGTAACAACCAAAACACTATGGCAATCAAATGTTACAAAGATTACATAATATTTCATTAACAACATATAAAGTTCTATACTAAAGAATACAATAACATTCAGTGTTTGTAAACAGAACAAAAAATAAACAGGACCTTTGAAAAAAAACCAAAAAAAAATTCCTTAGAGGTCTTGCGAACATCTCATCAACACGCAAGGTGACATCATGACACGGTGGGTTAACGTACTGTCTAGGCTCGCTTGAATGGATAAATGGTACATAGTGATCTATATCTCTCGCAGGTAATGTCAAATTAGAATGGTGACTCCGCTCGTAAAGTCGCTCGCTGTGAGACAATACAAATGAAAATATCTATTTTAATCCATGGTAAGATTATGAGTGAACACGGAAAATTCACTTTACAATTACCCGACCTCCGTGGTGTAAGGTTGTGGCCCTCCTGCGATGTCAACAACTCTCGTCACATAGCAGACAACATAGAGACAACTTGACCTATAATTCACAGTTGTCAGTGCGGTAGGCTGAAAAAAAATTTACTACCTTCACAAGACCGAGATGATCTCTCAAATCTATCAGCATGACAAGCAAAAGCATTTAAGAACCTATTACCGTTCCTATTACTCTGATTGCTAATAATCTTGCTCTTATGTGGAGCACAGTTAACCTGGTTGCGATCTGTATAATTTCTTTTGAGAGCATTGTTATTTGCTCTATCAACACCGTTGTACTGATTTAAATCCCAGTTACAATAGTTATTCTTAATACTTCTTCCCAGATAACAATGTCTATCAGATAGAACTGGCTTTTTAGCAGAAAAATTATTACTTGACTGATGAACTTTCATATAATTACTTCTGCTATAGTTTTCAAAACTTTTAGAATCACAATGTTGAGATCTGTCACATTTTTTCTTGTTTTTGGGAGAAGAAACGTTACCGTAGGATGAACTCCCTTGGTACTTTATAACCTTAGGGTTATGTCTCCTATCAAAACTATTTTTTTCTTTGCTTGTGGCAATGTGTTTAAAAAATGAGTCACACTGCCTTGACTGGGTATGACTAGAAGGTTTGACAATCTCTTTATTTTTTTTCACAACATTTGCTTCCTTCATGGAACAAGCAGTAGTATGTTTGTTACTTGTTACTAATTTATCAGATCTGTCAATAAATACGCTGTTGGTTTTTAACACACTGACTTGAGATTTAGCACTGTTTCTTTCCTTATCTACAGGACTGGATATTACTGTAGAATTCTCTTTGTTGTTCTGCCGCCAGCAATCATTATCATTGGAATCATCTGTATTGCGTGAGAAGTTATATCTCCCACGGAAACATCTATGTCCACCATTCTTGACCGTAGAATCCGCAAAAAGTGTATAAAGCTGGCTTTTTGCTTTAGTGTTCTGATGATAAGCAACTTTCTGTCTATCCCTGTCACCATTGACAGAAGACCACATATTGCTATTCAATACTACGTCAAGCAGACCATATATTCTTCTTCTTGCTTCTGCAATCTCAATGTCTCTAAGTGCAATCTGTTCACTTAATCTTTTGTTTAAACTATCAGCTTTTAAGACCTTGCAGCTTTCCTCTGCTAGCAAATTTTCAATCTTAATCAATTTGTCTTTCTCCATCATTAATTCTTTCACTCTCTCTTTATCAACCCTCTCAATCTCAATATCATGACTATTCGTAAGCCTATCAACCTTCTCTAGGGATATAGTATCCTTTTCTTTAATTTGGCGACCACAAATCTCATCGTCACTTAACAGATCAATAAGTGTTTCATTACACAACTTCTCATATTTCTTAATCTGAACTTCTAATTTTCCACAAATCTCCGTCTTCTCTTGAACTTTTTGAGTCAGATTTCTAACTTCGCCATTTTTTTTTCCCATCTGAGCTTCCATCTCCTTAATTTTGCCTAATGCCGAGTCTAATTTTGCTCGAACACCAGCAAGCTCAGAATTAGATTTACATAAATCACCTGTAAGTTTAGTCACTTTTTCCTGTAGCTTATTCACTTCAGTAGTACTTTTTAAGCAACTTTCCCTTTTCTCCTGTGTACTTTGTTTTATATCTCCTATTTGCTTCTTCTCTTTTAACTCCTTTTCCTGATCATCAGAAATGCCGTATTGAATCATCTTTTGTATTCCCTTCCTTATGTGATCGTGTTTAACATTAACATAGTTGCACACAAATCCACGAAATTCCCAAAGTAGCAAATGCGCTAACTCTTTAGCCATCATTCTGTATCAGAATCCATTGTGACTTGTTTACTTAGTCAACCATATATGTCTTAATTAAACTTTCATTATACCAAATCAAGTTTAGATCTCAAATATTGTATCATCAATCCCTGTACATCATCATATTCTATAATTAATCGATATAATTATCGACAACAACAACAATAGTTATCAATAGAATAGGATAGTGCAGATTGAGGCTCGTTGACATGGACAGAAGTGGCAACATTTACACACAACAAAAGCACTTAACTGAAGGTAATCCTGACCCTTTCGCTAACACACTGGATATCACAAAGTTCTGACGTTAAAACACTCCACTGCAGAAAAGGTAGAAGGACTAAGCTCTCTTGTCTTCAGATCTCTGCCACCGTACAGTATGTCCTCAACAATGCATCAGACGACAGGAACCGATCACAGCAACTCCGCAATCACTTGAGGTATACGTGCAGACGAACTCTCCAACATACTGCACCTATAGTTGAATCTGCATATGGAAAGACTGGAACAAGCACTGTAACAATTATGGCATCAATGTCGCTATCAGATAACAGCTATTTGATATCGAAACCAACTGATAACGTTAGTTTAGTTGCTACACACGCCAAGATATGAGGATGGATATGCGCAGTCAGCTGATACCTGTGTACACTTGAATTAAGCCACGCCCACACAGAGCCAAACATAACACAGTTCAGTGTTCCCACTTGTAATGACTGGTCCAGAATCTGACCTAATTTACTCTCTTATCACGCGAATGTAATGTGGGTGTTACGACCCGTTGATTTGGTCCACCACTGATAAACACTGTTATATTTTTATCTTTTGGTTGAAGAAGGTGAAGCGTGTGGTTTGGGACAGTCACTCACAGTAGCGCACACACCAAGTCATGGAATGGTGTAACGTCTGATGATATTTTAACCATGGTTTATTACAATTATAACATCACGTAGATCTAGACGAATACAGTTACATCGAAACATGAATCTTCATAATGTAGTTAACACACCATACGGCCCTTACACATCCTGGCCTACAAAATCTCTACTCCTCACATCAGTGCACAAAGACTGCGTCTACGGCAGTTATATCATAATCATGGCCTACAAAATCTCTACTCCACATCAGTGCACAAAGACTGCGTCTACGGCAGTTATATAATAATCATGGCCTACAAAATCTCTACTCCACATCAGTGCACAAAGACTGCGTCTACGGCAGTTATATAATAATCATGGCCTACAAAATCTCTACTCCACATCAGTGCACAAAGACTGCGTCTACGGCAGTTATATAATAATCATGGCCTACAAAATCTCTATACTTCACATCAGTGCACAAATACTGCATCTACGGCAGATATATAATCATCAAGGCCTACAAAATCTCTATACTTCACATCAGTGCACAAATACTGCATCTACGGCAGATATATAATAATCAAGGCCTACAAAATCTCTATACTTCACATCAGTGCACAAATACTGCATCTACGGCAGATATATAATAATCAAGGCCTACAAAATCTCTATACTTCACATCAGTGCACAAATACTGCATCTTTTTTTTTTTTTTTTTTTTTCTTAACCAGCGGCACTTAGGCTTTCAGCCCTTCGGCCCAATGACATGTCATTGCGAGGCTGGGGAACCTGAGGACTTTCCTTCCAACCCGGTCAGGAGCTTCGCTCCTTCCCATCCACAGAGGGTTTATCACAGGAGCCGTTCAGGCTATTCAGTCAAATTTCCGGCCGTAAACATTTCTTCAAACGCCGACGCCCGGGTTTGAACCATGAACACCTGGTCGCCAGTACAACGCTGAAGCCATTACACCAGCGCGGCTCCCAAAAAATAAATACTGCATCTACGGCATATATATAATAATCAAGGCCTACAAAATCTCTATAGCACATCAGTGCACAAAGACTGCGTCTACGGCAGTTATATAATAATCATGGCCTACAAAATCTCTACTCCACATCAGTGCACAAAGACTGCGTCTACGGCAGTTATATAATAATCATGGCCTACAAAATCTCTATAGCCCTGCGCAGGCATACATTATCCAAAAGACACCTTAGGGCTGACCACCTCAGTCAAAAACCCTGCACACACTGAACCCACGGGAACACACCCCGTTCACACAGTCACGAGAATCTACCGTTCTCTTAACACTGCTCTCAAAAATCCCTGCGGACACTAGCCGCGAGAGCTATTCACACATCACTTAAAACCAGTACAGAAACAGTTCATTATGACCAGAGTTCACCTGCTATCTGACATACTGTCTTCCACGAAACCAAGAGGAGATATCTTTAAACAAATCCATACCAATCTGTAAGCAAGTACTCTAACCCAAAATTAACTCTACTCAACACGTATTTCCCAAGATCATTTCCCTTTCATCACATCTGCACTTATCAGCCACCCCCTGCAGACCCAAGTAGAACAGTCCCAACTAAGATGGTTTGGCCATGTCTGCAGAATGGGAGAAGATCGGCTACCACGACAAGCATGGGAAACAAAGAGCCAGGGATCCAGACCCCCAGGACGACGCAGAGTCCGCTGGGAGGACAACATTAGACAATCTTTGAAGGACCGAGGACTAGAATGGAACCAGGCCAAGAGGAAGACAGCCGATAGGATAGTCTGGCGCTCTCTCTTCCAAACCTCTACACCTCACGGTAGAAGGGGAATGACTAAGTAAGTAAGTAAAAAAGTAAAGCACTAGAGTATATAGAACGGTATATAAATAATAGCCTAACTATATATATATACAGATTTATCAAAAGACGAAGAAGGATAATTAGGAGCAGGAATTCTTCTTCTTCTTCTTTGATCCTTAGATGCCGACCGTCAAAGCAGTCAGTGGCCATTACGCCTGGTGGCGTCTTGTAGGGCAACAACAAATTGATTCCACTTTGCTTGGTCGGCAGCAATCCTTCGTACAGTGCCCCAACTCTGGTTCATTCTTTGCATCTCTGCCTCCACAGTCCTCCGCCAAGTTGTTTTTGGTCGGCCTCTCTTTCGTTTTCCTTCAGGGGTCCATAGCATAGCTGTTCTTGTGATGGCATCGGGGTCTCTTCTGAGGACATGGCCAACCCAGCTCCAGCGTCTGCCAGCTATGATGGTGTGCATGTCCTCTTGCTTGCTCCGAGTAAGCAGATCTTGGTTGGTGATGATATTCGGCTAAAAGATTCGGAGAATTTTTCTTAGGCATGTTGTGGGAAAAGAGGACAATTTCGACATTTCCTTCTCTGTAACTCTCCAGCTCTCCGCGCCATAGAGAAGCACAGAAAGCACACAGCTCTGATATAATCCTAATTTTGTGCTTGTGCTGTACTGAGAGGACTTCCAGATGTTGTTTAGACTAAAAAAGGCTGTTCTTGCTTTGTTCATTCTGTTGTTGATGTCTTTGCTTGCTCCGCCGTCTGGTGTTACTATGCATCCTAGGTATGTGAAGGCATCCGTCTGTTCCAGTTGCTGATTCCTTACTGATATGGGCTCAGGGTTTCTCACATTGAGCGTCATGACCTCTGTCTTCTTTAGGTTGATGTTCAAGCCCACCTACTGGCTATACTTATTAAGTCTATCCGTTTTTTTTTCTGGATGTGTTGATGTGAATGTGCTAGCAGTGCAATGTCATCTGCATATTCCAGGTCTTCCAACGTAGAAAATGTAGTCCATCTTATTCCTCTTGGATTGCCCTCTGTTGTCTGGCGCATCACCCAGTCTATGACTGTTAAAAAAGAGTGGTTGATAAGGGGCATCCCTGTCGTACTCCTGTCTTCACTTCAAAAGTTAGGTTGCTCTGACCAATGCTGCACGTAAAGTTGGCATAAAGGCTTTTTATGATTGAAACTATGCAGCTTGGAATTCCATAAGCCCTCAGTATTATCCATAAACTGTCCCTATGTATACTGTCAAAAGCCTTTTCAAAATCAACGAGATTAATGTACAACTGTCTTTGCCATTCTGAGCACTGCTCTATAATGTTCCTGAGGGTAAATATATGATCTACACATCTTCTGTTCTTTCTAAATCCTGCTTGTTCTTTCCTCAGTTTATGGTCTACTGCTTTTGAGATTCTCTGTATAATTATCCTGCCTAGTATTTTGCTGGGAACTGAGAGAAGAGTTATTCCTCTCCAATTATTGCAGTCTGCAAGATCTCCCTTCGTGGGCAATTTGACAATTATTTCTTTTTTCCACTCTGTTGGTGTTGTCCCTGTTTTCCAGACTTGTGCAAATAGTGGTTCTAATAGTTCTGCTGCTAGCTCTGGATCTGTCTTAAATAGCTCTGCATTTAAGTTATCATGACCAGGAGCTTTTCCATTCTTTTACCCTTTGATTGCATGATGATTTCTTCTTTTCGTGGGATGTCTGTATTAACATCTAGATCATTTTCAGCCTCAGGAACATTCAATTGTGTCTCTGGGGGTTCCTTATTCAGAGTTTCTCTGAAATGCTTTCCCATCTTGTTTCCTGTCCCTCTACTGTTGTGATGAGATTTCCTTGCTTATCTCTTACTAATGTAATATTGTTTGCACCTCGTTTTCCACTGATGATTTTAGTTATTTTGTATACTGTGCTTTGTTCATTTCTCAGTGCTGCCTTTTCTGCCTGTCTTGCAAGGTCATACAGAAATGTCCTTTTGTTAGCACGGGTTTGACGTTTAACTTCCTTGTCCAGCTGACTGTACTGTTCACTATATATTGCCTTTAATCTGGGAGATTTAGCTTCTGTTTTCTTTCTTTTCATTTCCTTTCTCTTTGCTATGGTGTTTAGCGTATCTGGTGTTATCCAGTCTTGGCTCTTTCTTTCCTGGAATCCCAAGCATGACTTGCTGCTTTCCTTGTATATTGTTGAGATGGTGTTGAATCTCTGGTCAACATCATCGGTCTCTGTTCTTTCCTGGCTTTTGATAATCTCATATCTTCTCTTTACGTCGACCACGAAAGCTTTTCTGGTGAGGGATCCTTCAGTTTCGTAATTATAATTATTGTGTGCTCCCACTTTCGCATTTAGGTCTCCCATTACTATAATGAGATCGTACCTGGGTGTAGTTTCCATTTCTTTTTGTACCTGTTGATAGAACTCGTCCTTGATCTCTTCATCGCTGTTGTTTGTTGGTGCATAGCATTGTATAATTGTGGTGTTGGTGAACCTCCCTCTCAGTTTTGCTCTTATCAGTCTGTTGTTGATGGGTTTCCGTTCCAGTAAAGATCTTTCCATTCCTTTCTTCAGGATAATGGCTACACCTTCGTTGTGCTGACCACCCTCTCTGCCAGAATAAAGTACTGTCTCCCCTGTAGCTGTTTTTATTCTCCCCTTACCTGTCCATCTGCTCTCGCTTATTCCCAGGATATGTATCTTGTAGTTCCTCATCTCTGCTGTGATTTGTCTCAGCTTTCCTGCCTCATTCATAGTTCTGACGTTCCAAAAACCAATTCTGGTTTCGTGTTTTGCGGTCGGGGCATCCGTTTTCATGCCAGTGGCTTCCTTTCGGCTTTCACCACTGTCAGTCATACAAGCCTGAGACTCCGGACGTCCGTCCCGCAGCAAAGTTTTTCCATTTATTGTTGTTTCCGTAACGTGCGATTTTTTTTACATAGACAGGGGTGTCGGCCCTGCGCTAAAACCTCCAACCTTGAGGACCAGAGTACCAGCTTTTGTCTGACCCCTACCCACGCAGACCAGACCAGCTTGGTTGAACCTACCAGGAGTAAATCTCCCACTGGCATAGCTCTGGGGATTGTCAGGGTACACAAGCTGCCATACCGCTACAAGGTATAGGTACCATTGATGGCAGACATAAATCATAGCCTAACTATATATACGGATGGGTCAAAAGATGAAGAAGGGCAATTAGGAGCAGGAATAGCAATACCAAAATTAAAAATTTATAAAAGATACAAAGTAACAGGTAATACATCCATCTTTACAGCAGAAGTAGTGGCAATCCTAAAAGCTTTAGAAATAGCTGCAGAAAACCCACCAAATAAAGTAACCATTCTCATAGATTCCCTTTCATCAGTATTAGCCATCAGAAGCAGGAATGAATGTCGCAGGCCAGATATTATAGAAGAAATACTACAGGTTAATACATACCTGCACACTATAGGATGCAGTGCAACAGTAACATTGATACCATCACATGTGGGGATAGCAGGAAATGAGCTTGCAGACAAAGAAACCAAAGGGGGTAGAACTAGCTATAACAAAATTGAAGTAGGCTTAGGGAAGTTTGAAATTAAGAGCTTAATTGCTCAAGCAATAACTAAAGAGTGGATAACAGCATGGGACCAAAGTAAAAAGGCAAGACACTCATATAAAATCCTTTAAAAAACTAAGCAAAAAATGTCAAATACAAGATGAACAAAAAATTCAAATTAATAAAAAAAATTGATGAGGCTCAAGCTTGGAACTGGATATTTCATGATTGAGGAACCCACATGTGAAGAGTGTCAAGAACCAAACACAATTAGACACTTTCTGGTGGACTGCAAAAAATATGACCTGCAGAGGCAAAACATTAAGACATACTGTAGTAACCACAAGGTAGAAATGAGTGTAGAAAATCTTATAGGCAGAAAGACCCCTTCAGAAGTGCAAAAGTTAATAAAACACTATATCGCAAAAACTAAAGCTAACATATAAAAAATAAATAAGGATCCGAGCCAGTAGTCCACACTGGTGAAAGACTACCCCAAGATACATACGGATTAAACAAATAAACCGTTCAGTGAAAATTAAAAACATATCAGTGTGACGTACGTCTAAGTATGACAAATGAATTTCCCTGACTCGATGGATGATAACAGAATATTGGCCTCTCATAACTTTAGAACCCCTGATCATCTGTTGTAACTTTTACCGGCATGCAGCATTTCCACGAGAACCTTACACGCTGGATCATTAATATGTAGCCTGCTATCTTATGTGAACGTTTGAGATCGCATGGCCTTTGATGGGAGGTTAAATCCCGCCCTCAACCATTTCTGAGAACGATTTATAGCAATCTTTTCCTTAACGCCGGCCCAAAAGAGGACGGGCCACAGACTCACTCCTGTTTCTAGAGCAATAAACAGCAGATCATTTTCTTACCTGGCTGTCACCCCGCCTGGTGGGAGTTGCCAAAGCTCTCAGAACAGCGGTACCATCAAAGACAGACAGATCTCAGAATTCAATCGCAGCGGCACACGATCTAAAGAATCAGGGACTTGCAGCTCACAGAGTTAGCTTCTCGGGAAATTTTCGCACTCTCATGCTAGAAGCCTGAGACGGAAGAAAATCGGTAGACCGGGGAAAACGAAGGAATCGCAACGGTTAACACATCGGCGAGGTACCCCGGATTTTGCTCAAGTTCAAGAAAGGTGCGAAAATTTAACACGCCCTATTCAAGTTACATTCGATAAGTATAAATAGAGTACTCCGAAAAACTGCATTTTATCGTTCGCTCTGACAGAATCCTAGTTGCACTAGCATAGTCGGATTCCTGCTGGATTTCATCTACCTTCGTGACTATTGGAGTGTATTCTTTCTGTGCAGACGGTAATTTATACATTAGCTTCGAGTGATCAGTGGTCGAGTTATTTCAATTGATTTCAATGGATTGTGGTGTAAATTTAACCTTATTAAATAAACCCATTTTCAAAGTTCTAGTGCAAACTAATGTTACAGCTAAAAGTATTTCCTAATACGATTGACGCGTAAATTTATTTTGCAGACGTTAAAGAGAATTATAACTTTAATACAGTTTAGTTCTGTATAGATAGATGTGCTTTTAATTATTTTTAACTCACGGGAAGTTTTCCTGATTTGTTAATTGACGACGCTAATAAGTAAATAGGCTAACTGTAATTTATCGCGTCAGATTATAATATGATTTGTAATGCATTTCTTGTTTTGATTATCTTTCATTCAGAACGATCATTCAACCTGCATCCCAGCAATTATTAATTATATACAGAGTTCTGCCAAACTCAATTCGATAACTCCAGTAACATATGAACTTTTTAAAGCTAAACTTGTGGCGACCTGTAATGGGCCCCGCTCCTCTGAACGTAACTGAGAAAAAAGCCATTCAAGAAACACTTTAAAAATACTAGTTCATATAGAGTCCTTAAAGAAAACTGGAAGCAGAACATATTTTATTCACTGCCCCTATTTGTGAAGAAAAACCATAGATCTACCTGAACGCTGTTTGTCAAGTATACTCAGTGGATTTTACCCCCCACCCCCCACCCCCCCGAAGAAGAACTTACCTCAGTGTTTTTCTTAACTTGTGACATTACGGAAAAAGGAAGTTATCTCCACCAGCTGTGCCAATTTTAGGAACCACACCATACCTCACGCCTAGCCAAGTGCCTGTGACATTCTTTAGGAACTTTATCTAATAAATAAACAGTACCGTTAAACTTCAACGTCCAGCGATTTCGGGACACTTTGTTAACTTCAACAACTCGCAAATCTGGGGCTGTACACGGAAGAAAATACTTTTACCTAAGCCAAGGTTTAGTGCTGTTTTTTGATGTATTTCCTATGAAGTGCCAGAATTCACCTTTCGGTAAGTCTGCGTGTGTGTTTGTGGGGATGGCCAGCCCTAGTGTGTTTTTTTGAATGAAAGGAGATTTATCTTTTCTTTACCCTTTTAATTAGTTCGACCTTGTACTAAGGTGCATTATATTCCTTGTACGGGATCTCTCCTAGCGGGATCGGGTAACTGTGTTCCTTCCCCCTCCCGTAAAATTTGTTGATTTAAAGGGAGACAATTGAGAACCCTAGCTTTTCCTCTACCCCCCCCCCCCCCTTTTTCTGTAACCCCTTGCCTCAGAGTAATAAATTTACCAGTGGGTTAAATTGCCTATCTCTGATCACCCCCCCCCCCCCTCTTGTCTTTGGGACCGGGTCTTGTCTGTTAGTAAATATAAACGGGAAACGGTGGATGGGATATTTCTCCTCAAAAACCCCTCTTCCCTAGTTATATTTGTATTCTGTAACCTTTGATTTTTGACTGTAAATGTACAATTATGTGTGAGTCCTTTATGATAATAAAGGTATTAATCATTAATTGTGTTGGTTGTCGGTTGGCCTAAAACTCCAAACATTTCCATCTGTGTAGGCTGTATTCATGTACGTTGAGCGACTGGAACTGACAAACAATTGTTTGTGCAGAAGAGAGATAGGAGTAGTCTGTGAGAAAACAGATATTGTCGTAATAAGAGACTGTCCTTGCTCCTTCCCAGCGCTTGCGAATCTACTACCTCATTCTCCCAAATCCTTATTCTCACAGAGCCTTCAATATCACTTTACACTCTAAAGGGACCAATATTCATCAGCACCCTCTCAGAAAAAAATTACTACAATCAGCTTATAAAATATCATATTTAGGATTTTAAAAAACCATTTTGAACTATAACTACAAACGGAAAAATACCAACAAGAGATAATATAGTATAAAATAAATACAAACAAAAACATATTACAATAAAGGAAACACGTCCTAATATAACTAACAGCTCCATGTACATGGTAGATTGTTGAAAGGGGCGTGCTACAAAAAAAAAGTAGCAAACACATTAATAAAATATAAAAAAAATTCAGTAAGGGTCTTTTATATTTGGACATGCGCTCTAATATAACGGACTAGGTTGAATGTCATGTAGTCTTCATATTTTTTCTTTATTAAATGAATGATCTTCAGGGGAACTCCATAATGCCTCATCAGTTTCCAAAGGGATTCTCTGTCTACACTGTGAAATGCCTTTTCGTAGGACACAAATCCGATGTATAGTGGTGAATTCCATTCCAGACTTTGTTCAACTATTATTCTCAAAGTGGCTATCTGGTCTGTACATGATCTGTTTTGTCGAAAACCTGCTTGTTCATCTCTCAGTTTCTTGTCTATGGAATGTTTTGGTCTCTCGGGGATAGTCCTGTTTAATGCTTTTCCTGGCACTGATAGTAACATTATTCCTCAGTATTTCTTCACATGTCTCATTCAGTGCCATATACAATATATCCTTTTAAATAACAGTCAAAGTGATATAGAACGAAAACACAATTTGAATTACATCCCTTTAATAAATATAATTGATTATCCCACTTTGAATGTCGGGATTACACCCTTTTTTTAAACAGTTTAATTAATTAAATTTACTAAACTACATTAAAATAAACCAAATCTACAATAAATCTTACTGTAAGAACGTAAACTTTGTAACGGTCAGTAAAAATATTAAAAAAGGTGAAGAATTGTCAGGTTTTTCTTTATACATTTATCTAAATTATTTTAATTATTATAAGATTTAAAAGTTATTCTGGTATCTTGCATTAGTGCAGGACGTTTTACAATTTTCTTTGAACGCTTAGACAGTTACGTCGACATCATAAATAGTGTTCTACACGAACACGAAACTCTTTTTGACGGCAGTTACTGCCTTACATAAATTTTTATATAAATAAGAATGTATCTGTCACCGAGATGGAAAGGCTAAACATCGATATCCTGGGCATCTCAGAGCACAGATGGTCGGGCCAGGGACACTTTTCGATTCCATCAGGAGGAACATTCATATACTCAGGCAAAGAGAGAGGAGGTCAGAGCGGCGTCGGCTTCTACCTGTCTAAAAGGACAGCTGCCTCCCTATTAGGATATAATCCCATAAATGACCGCATTGTCACAATCAGACTGAAAGGAAAAAGAAAGAACATCACAATTATACAAACATATGCGCCAACAGCAGCTGCTGAAGAACAGGAAATTGAAGATTTTTACAATGAACTACAAAATGCATTAGAGAAAGCAAATAAGCAAGATATTAGGATAATAATGGGAGATTTTAATGCCAAAGTTGGAAACGAAAGATTAGAACATGAAAAAAGAGTGAAAGGAAGTTATGGATTGGGCCAGAGAAATGAGAGAGGAGAACGCTTGACAACATTCTGCCTAGAAAACAACCTAGTCATCACGAATACTCTTTTTATGCAACACCCTAGAAGACTATATACATGGACGTCACCGGACGGAAAAAGCAAGAACCAAATAGATTATATCTTAATACAACAAAGGTGGCGATCTTGTATCTCATCCATCAAGACGTTCCCAGGAGCAGACTGTGACTCCGACCATGAACTTCTTGCTGCAAACTTCAAGATCAAATTGAAAAAAGTCGTTACAAGCGACAAAGTAATACGTTATGACACAAGCGCCATACCAGAAGAGTACAGTGTCGATATTCAGAACAAATTTGACATTCTTATGGCAGTACAGGAGGAAATGACACCAGATGAACTTGCTAATAACATCAGAGATGTATATATTACAAATGCACAGAGGTTAATTCCTAAAAGAAGTATAAAGAGACGAGAATACATCTCAGACGAAACACTGAAGTTGGTGGTAGAGAGAAGAAAAATGAAGTCCAAAAAAGATACAGAAAATCAGGAGTTGTACAAGGAATACACAAAGCAGATTAAAAAACGAGTCAGACAAGACAAACAACAATACATAAACGACACCTGCAGGAAAATAGAGGAAATGCGCGAACAGGGATTGAGTAAGAATATGTTTTCTGAAGTAAGAACATTGAAAAACAGCAACTTTAAATCATCACCCCGAGCAATAAACGACAAGAAAGGCGACACTCTAACAGAACGTAAAGATATTCTGAACAGATGGAAGGAGTACTGTCAAGAAATGTATACGGAAATAAACAAAGCGGCAGATAACAACGTCATGAATGAAGCGGAACGTGAACCAGAACCTACCATAGAGGAAGTCCGGAATGCAATCAAACACTTAAAAAGTGGAAAATCTCCTGGTTGTGATGAAATAACAGCTGAAATGATACAGGCAGGAGGAGAAGGCAGCGCTCGTATATACCATGCATTATGCTGCAAGATCTGGCAAAGCGGAATTTGGCCCAAGGAATGGAAACGATCAATTTACATACCCTTGCCAAAAAAGGGCAACCTGAAACTGTGCACAAACTACAGAACTATAGCTCTTATAAGCCATGCCAGCAAAATACTTTTACAAATCATAATGAAAAGGATGCAACAAAAGCTAGAAACAGAAATAAATGAAGTACAGGCGGGTTTTCGACCAGGTAGAGGCACTAGAGATCATATATTCAACATGAGGATCATCATAGAAAAGTGTAGAGAATTCAACGTTGACCTACATACTTGTTTCATTGATTACACCAAAGCTTTCGATTGTGTACAACATCAGCAGTTATGGGCTATTATGAAAAATATGGGATTTCCAAACCACCTTATACAACTCATCGCACTGCTGTACCAAGAACAACAGGCAGCCGTAAGAATAGAGGGGGAAACATCAGAATGGTTTGAAGTACAGAAAGGAGTAAGACAAGGCTGTACCCTTTCCCCTTACCTGTTTAACATTTATGCCGAGAATATCATGAGAAACGTAAGAGATGACCAAGAACACACAGAGTTTGACTCATTTAACATCGGCGGGTACCAGATCCCTTAAATCAGATATGCTGACGACACAGTCCTCCTATCGACCAACCCAAAAGGACTTGAACAATTACTTCTGTCCACCAAAAAACACAGCGAGGCCCAGAATCTATACCTAAACACCAAGAAGACCAAAGTATTGACAACAGACAAAGTAAAGACCAAACCAGAAATTGAAATTGATAACGAAGAACTGGAAAGTGTCAATGAATTCGAATACTTAGGATCAATCATTAACAGCTCTGGCGACTGTGCAGTAGAAATTAAAAGAAGACTTGCAATTGCTTCACATAAGCTAATACAGATGAAAAAACCTATGGCAAGGCACAAGCAAAGAAACAAAGTTACAACTGATCAGAGCATGTATATTCCCAGTAGCAACATACGGCTGCGAGACTTGGACACTCAATAAAACAGTTGCAAAAAAGATTACATCATTCGAAATGAAATGCTACAGAAGGATGTTGAGAATACCCTGGACAGAAAAAAGACCAACAGAGAAGTACTGCACTCACTAAACGTACAGGAACATTGGCTCCTAAATACCATCGCAATAAGGAAGCTGAAATTTTTCGGTCATATAAAAAGACATAATAGCCTGGAAAAAACAGCTATGGAAGGCATGGTCCCTGGAAAAAGGGGAAGGGGTCGACCTAGACGACGGTGGACCCAGGACATCACAGAGATTCTGAACTTGTCTTTGGCTGATGCAGGTCGACTTGCCCAGAATCGTGATGCGTTCAGAGCAGCTGTAATGGAGACAACGTTCTGGAAAGAATACGTCACATGATGATGATCTGTCACCGAATGAATGGAAAGAGGATTGTATTTTCATCCAGTACAAAGCAAGGTGCCCACGATTGAGGAAATAAAATGGAATCGGAAAGTGAAAGTCAGCGTTACTTAGGAAAACAAAACGGGAAAGAAGAGTTTTAATTGTATCTTCACTTAAACATTTTAGTGGAAGTTTTGTCTATTCAGTTTTTCCCTCCTTATTTCTCTCCCCTCTCCGTCACTATAAAAAAAAAAAACGAGTGTGCATTATAATTTCAAGAACAAGGTAGTATGGTACCTTTATCCCTTTTCCCCGTCTCCCTTTAATCACTACTATCATTACAATCAAATGTATAACCATTTTAAATGTGCAAGAAAGAGTTTTTTGTAAATGAATGAGTGTGAGGAAGTGAATTTATTAATTCTTTTTCTATACAACTGTTCATTGTGTAATTGTCTTTTCACTGAAATTTCTTTATGACGATATGTAAAATGAACATGTTTTGTAAACTCAAATGGAATGCGAATAAAGATTGAAAAAATATATATATATATATATTTTTTTAAAGACCGATTCGGGCAATTCCCACTCGTCCGTGAAATCAGATCTGTATGAATGCTTCCTGTGACAAAGACGAGTTATATATGGTATATCCAGCTCTCAGCAAAGATAGCACGACTGTGGAAATAAAATGGAATCGCTCATAAGAAAGACAGGGTTATTTCTTTTTATAACACAAACGAAAAAAAGTGTTTTCATTATCCCTTCACTGAAACTTCTTAGCCACTCAGGTGCTTTTTTTTTAATTTCAAGAACGAGGGTGTGTGAATTCTTTATCCGTTTTTCACTTCTCTTTTTAATCTTTAGTATCATCACAAAAAATGCGCAATGTACAACATCAGAGTGCAAAACAGAGTGTGTAAATTAGTGCTGCCAAGATATGTGTACGATTCTACATCTTGTATTGGTGTTTCTTCAAGTTCAACCCTGTTATCATTACCTGTATTTATTCTCATTATTTTTGTCTTTTCCCTGTGTATTTTCAGACCCAATTGCTGTGACCTCTCATCGAGTGTTTTTAATATGACCTGCGTCTGATTACGGTTTTGGGACAGAAGAGCCAAGTCATCAGCAAAATCCAGATCATCCAACTGCTTAGTCAGAGTCCACTTGATTCCATTTCTGTTGTGTGTTGTCGATGATCTCATAACCCATTCTATTGCTAGTAAGAAAAGTAATGGAGACAAGAGGCATCCCTGTCGCATTCCTGTTCTTATCCCAAACGGTTCTGTAAGCTGTCCTTCGTGAAGAACTCTGCACGTCATGTCTTCATATGTTTTCTTTATTAAATTAATGATCTTCAGGGGAACTCCATAATGCCTCATCAATTTCCAAAGTGATTCTCTGTCTACACTGTCAAATGCCTTCCGATGTATAGTGGTGAATTCCATTCCAGACTTTGTTCAACTATTATTCTCAAAGTGGCTATCTGGTCTGTACATGATCTGTTTTGTCGAAAACCTGCTTGTTCATCTCTCAGTTTCTTGTCTATGGAATGTTTTGGTCTCTCGGGGATAGTCCTGTTTAGTGCTTTTCCTGGCACTGATAGTAACATTATTCCTCAGTATTTCTTCACATGTCTCATTCAGTGCCATATACAATATATCCTTTTAAATAACAGTCAAAGGGATATAGAACGAAAACACAATTTGAATTATATCCCTTTAATAAATATAATTGATTATCCCACTTTGAATGTCGGGATTACACCCTTTGTTTTTAAACTGTTTAATTATCTAAATTTACTAAACTACATTAAAATAAACTAAATCTACAATAATTCTTACTGTAAGAACGTAAACTTTCTGACAATCAGTAAATATTAAAGAACGTAAATAGTTGTCAAGTTCTTTTTAAATATATTTATCTAAATTATTTTAATAATTATAAGATTTAAAAGCTATTCTGGTATCTTACATCAGTGCAGGACGTTTTGCAATTTTCTTTGAATGATAAGAAATCCAATGTAGACATTGTCATTAGTGTTCTACACGAACACCAAACTCTTTTTGACGGCAGTTACTGCCTTACATAAATTTTTATATAAATAAGAATGTATCTGTCACCGAATGAATGAAAGGAGGATTGTTTTTTCATCCAGTACAAAGCAAGGCGCCCACGATTGAGGAAATAAAATGGAATCGGAAAGTGAAAGTCAGCGATACTTTAGAAAGCAAAACGGGAAAGAAGAGTTTTAATTGTATCTTCACTTAAACATTTTAGTGGAAGTTTTGTCTATTCAGTTTTTCCCTCCTTATTTCTCTCCCCTCTCCGTCACTATAAAAAAAAAAACGAGTGTGCATTATAATTTCAAGAACAAGGTAGTATGGTACCTTTATCCCTTTTCCCCGTCTCCCTTTAATCACTACTATCACTACTATCATTACAATCAAATGTATAACCATTTTAAATGTGCAAGAAAGAGTTTTTTGTAAATGAATGAGTGCGAGGATGTGAATTTATTAATTTTTTTTCTATACAACTGTTCATTGTGTAATTGTCTTTTCACTGAAATTTCTTTATGACAATATGTAAAATGAACATGTTTTGTAAACTCAAATGGAATGCGAATAAAGATTGAAAAAAAATAAGACTAGGTTGAACGGGACGTGCCTCGCCAAAACGAGGCAAAAGTTTTACATTTAAAAAAAATCAATATGTTTCCTAATGCAATGAAAGCATCTCTTGCTTTTTGTATTCTTATTTTGGGACCCAAAGACGCAGCAATAGAGAACGCAGTCAGCGACTCATAGCTTGACTGCCTGCGTCAGGACCAGCGAATCAGAGCTGGTCAAGACCGCACTCCACCTCCACGTGGTGGTCCTGGAAACAGTCTGCAGCAGTGCAGTCTGGCTGAGCGAGAGTGGATCGCTGTCACGAAATGGATTTAGGACTAGAAACTGTCTACATACAGTGACAAGCCACAAGTGAGAAGAAAGACTGAAAAGATAGATTCAGAAGAAAATGATAGTGCAATGTGAACAGTTGACACTATTGGCTCCGAGGTTAAGAACCGAGGTTGATTCTTTCCTCGCCACTTCGGACGTCTTATGTGCTATAGTTGTCAACGACCTCTAGCTACCCTAAGGGGATAAGGTTATATCAAGCTTCACAAACACCAAGATACAGACAACATGTAGCTACTGTACTTAAAGGAAATGACTGATGCCAGCTACAATTTATACAAGTTTATTATACACCTATAAACAAACTCATATACATGTCAAATACATAAAGTGCGAGGATGCACACCTGAAACAAAATCAAGCACAGTTAAAATTGCATCAACCCCAACCCTTCTCCCACAATTGCAACCAGTATGGAGAAAGAAGGTAAGGTTAACTGAAATGAACTACACTGCACTTGATGTCGCCTACACTCCAAACTAGCTGTTCTAAATTCTAACTCTAACTCTAAGTCCACTGATAGCTGGAACGACTACAAAGTGTCTACACAATCTCTGCACAGACTTCGGTTCTACATAGCCTATCCTGGAATCTCCTGAACACAACTAACTGCACCTCTAAACTTCAGCAGCGGTCCTCTGCTATGATTCACCAAAACTATCAGTTCTGCCTATCTGTGCTGACTTCAGTAGAGAGAATGTTTACCCTCTCTCTCTCCACTAACTCTGGAATTGATGACTAAGGTTTAACAGAACCCCACTGGATTCTGGACTGGAACTGTAGCTGGCTTCTCCTAACACCTCTGAGGTTACCTGCCCGATTACCTATGACTGGGCGATGGGGCTATCGGCTTTATTATGGCCGTGAAGAAGCGAACATAAAATTACCACAACGCTGGCAGCATGCCAAATCTGCGTGTGTAACCGACCGAGCGTCAGAACTCAGGATTTATCCACAAAAATCCTATTCGCTGGAAAATGTCTTCCCCTGGCTGGGAAAACGTATTTTCTTCCTCTCCTTCCACCACTGGCAATTCATGCGCGACTTAGCTTGTCGGCGAATGCCACAACTTCGCCGTGGGAGAAATTTTTGTGGTATCAAAAATTCTGCTCTTCCCCACAAAAAGCCGGTACCTGCTGTTCAGGCGAAACAAAACAACAGCTAAACAAAACGTAATAAATCTATTTCTAATAACACCACCTCCCTGACTCTTCAACACGTTATGCACCTCCATACAAAAAATCATGCCAACACCGTCCGCTACTCTCCTGTTCCCTTCTCTACCTGAGCCCACAAGGTAAACATTGGCTAACCCAGATCGCCTGTTCTGCCTGACTAACTCCGAGCAACAACAATATTTTCACTGGCCCGGTCTGGGCAGTCGTACTGTGGCCTACTTCTTACGCTGACACTACATGCAGCAAATTATTAACACAAAAATACTCTATCTCTAGGAATTCCTAAACTTCCCGTCAATAATAGTAATCACATTCAAAATGAAATAAAGTATTATTCCCTTAACAGAAATAAATTTCATCTCCATCTTCTGAATACACAGAATAACAATGCACAATCAATAACATATAACCTTGTTTACGCTAGCATCTACATGCCGTCAAAAGTTATACATAACCCCAGATTATCAAATTGAAAACCCCGTAGTTCAACCACGTGTTTATAATTTTATGACCACGTGCTTATAGATAGATGGGTAACTATATAATATAAATAACTTGTAGCATTCCATTCACAATAAAATCACAAATACACACGCTCCCGTCATTCTGTAAATTAATAAAATTCGCCGATGCGGGTTTCTCTACAGACCTGCTTTGCAATAATACAAGCACGCCCGCGGCAACTCAACTTTCAAACCATCTTAAATAACGTTATTCCTGCAGTAAGGAAATTAACTGGACCTATAAGGTCTCTCAAGTCTTATCACCAGGATAGTATTGATGGCTCTGGAGTTAAGAATTAAATTAAACTAAAACTTCCCAAGAAACTTAAATGATCGGCTAGGACTAGAAAATTAAATAAAGTCCTCACGCAAAAATTCATGCTTACCAAATCTCGAATGTCCAACTGAAAGGCAATCGACAATTTGCTTCTGGCACCCAGCTTGGCAATTTACAGACGAAGAGAACGAAAATATGAAATGCTAGCCTATTTATTATCAAGATCCCCACGCGCCGACTTCATGACGTCATATGCGCGGCGTGGTTCTAAAGCCAATGGGAGCTCTGCATTTCAACTGCAGTTAGCTCTCAGCCAATCAGAACCTTTTTGAAAGACAGAATCTCAGTACTTTCGTCACATCATTCCCCCCTTTCAAAGATTGAGCAACGATCTCCTTACTGAAATCTCTGCGTTTCACACTGGCCCTTAACTCTGTCTACAGGGCTGTCTGTCCTTACCCCTCCTATTCAGTGTTCTTCGACCTTCCTCTTTTGCGTTTCCTCCTTCTTCCTCTCCTAGAATGAGCTCCTATGCTCCGTTGGGAGAGTTGATCTCTCTTCGGACCTGTGCCGTCTAATGGCGGGTCTGAACTTTCCCTGGCTATGACCGTCAAAAGGCTGTCCTGGTCAGCTGATGTGACCGGCGGGCGCTGTGGTGACCTGGCGATGGCGACTTCCTCGCTGCGCGTCAGCAGGGTCGTGACTGCTGGTACTGTACGAGAACGATGCAACGTCTCGGGTTCCTCTGGTGTAGAGTCTCCGATTTCTTGCTGGGTGTCTATTGGATCACGATCGACCTCAATAGCTTCTACCTTGGAAGAAAGGTAGGTAAGATCTGCCCCTGGCAGTGGTTCTGGACTCACTCTTCCACTACCAACATGAAGCGGGACAGAGCTCTCCAAAACCGCTCCTTGCGAAGTTATAAGGCAGTTTCCCTCACTAATTCCTGGCCTGGAAAGTTTGTGAGATGCCCGTATAGTTCCAGAGAGTCCTCCGTCTAAAACTCTGGTTCTAAGAAAATTCTCAACCTTGCCTTCCCCGTCGAGAGTTGATGGCGTCAGTTGGAATGTGTCCTGCAGTGACACTTGACGGTTTAAGATCCCGTTAGATCGCGGAGTATCTGAGTTAAAGCTCTCAGTGCCTTGTTCCAATGTTCCGTGAAACGTATTGGAAAATTTAGCCAATATTTCAGGCTCCTCGTTGCAAGAGTCATTTCCTGTAAACGAGATACTAGAGTTGTGGGGCCCACCTCCGTCTATAGGCAAACGGATACTCAGATCACTGTCCTCCTCCGTTTGAGTAAAGTGCTGGTCGTTTAGGGCTCCAGGGCTGGTTGGAACTATATGCTCGCTCAGACCGCTATCTTGTGCCCTATGAAGATGGCGCTGGTCGTTGACATATGTAATGCTGCTCTTGTCAGTATGTTCCTCACTTGAGGAAGCTAATACCATCGGGGGCCTAATTCCCGACAACAAAGAGTGTACTTCCTGAATCAGAGGCGTCGTCACCACTGTTTGGCCGCTTGGCTGAACAGGGCTGGCGGGCGAATTTGCCTCTGCAATTAACATATCACTGTCGTCAGGGGCGTTGCACCTCTCCTTGGCACGACAGCTATGTTTGAGCTCGCTCGGGGCTCCGTGAATTAGGGGTTCTCCTTTTTCACTTATCTGGCCTGCAGTAGGCCCCCTTGCATCAGCAAGGATCGGTGTGGTCGGGTTCCCCAAAACTAAATATGGGTTGCCGAGAATGAAGTCATAGGCGGGCCGTGCCATCACAGCTGCCTTGATCGTGCCAGACACAAACTTACATTTCACTTCAATGTTGGCGACCGGAAAGCACTGTGAGGTCCCTTTCCTTAAAACTCCACCAATATTCACTTTTTCTCTGGTCATCTGCCAGGGCTTCACCAGATGTCGGGCGACTATGCTGGGGTATGTAAGCCCGCTGTCAAATAAACATGTTGTCTCCGTCCCGTTCACTTCGGCTGGTCCGCTGTTGGAAAACAACTTCTCTGACTGGAAGGGTTTCCACTTCTTCCCTTGTTTCACCCTCACAGGCCTTAAACAAGCCACCTGATGAGCGGGTTGTTTGTTTGGGCACCGCGTTGTCCAATGAGAGGTAGTCCGACAGAACCTACAATATCTCTCATTATCTCCCCGGTTCCTGACGGGTTCATGAGAAGTCTGCCCCTGTGATCTGTTAGGCTGCTGGGAGCGCATGTTATGACTGGGAGGGGGCTCCTTGCGAGACGGCCCTTGCTGCTGGTGAGCTGAAGAGGAAGGCGAATGCGATGAAGATGCTCCTTTGTCCGGGGCTGGCAGGTCAGGGTGTTTTCTTTTCTGGCCCAGTACTTCGGCCTGTGCCGACTGGAACCTTTCAGCAAATAGAATTATCTGGTCCAGTTGCTGGGCGCCCTGCTCCGCCAGGTACTTCCTTAAGTCCGGAGACATGTTGGCCTTTATCTGTTTGCACAGAACTAATTCTTCCAATCCTTCAAAAGATTTAGCCAAACCCGACAACTCTGTCCAGCGAGTGAGGTAATTCCTCAGCCTCTCTGCGAACTGGGGAAAACTTTCTCCTTTCTCCAGTCGACTTTCCCTAAACATCGTTTGGCACTTCCGGGGAGTCCATTGGAATCGCTGTAACAGGGCGTTCCGCAGTGCCTCAAAGTTACCTTGGTCATCTACCAGCATCTTGCTATAGACCTCATACCCATGTCCTCTTAGAGATTAAGATAATTTGAGACACCAAAGACTATCATCCAGCCCGTATGCCTTTGCCATCCTTTCGAATTTTTCCAAAAATACCTGAATTTTCTCATTCCCGTTAGGAAAAGAGTCCATCGGAAAATTCATGGCTGCCATCCGGGGTCCTCCATTTCCTGAGGTGTCTGTCGCCCCTGCTCCGGGAGAATCTCCGTTAGCCGAACTGCCTTCTGAAGATCGGTACTGCAGTTCCAGTGAACGCAGGGCAAGTTCATGCTGTCTCTCTGCTGCCTTCTCCCTCTCTTGGGCTTCCCTCTGTGCTATCTTCTCCTGGACTTCCCTCTGTGCTATCTTCTCCTGGGCTTCCCTCTCTGCTTTTCTCTCCTCTGCCTGTCGGGCCTTCTCTTCTTTCTCCGCTTCCAATTTACGCAGGTCCATCTCTGCCAGTCGGGCCCTCTCTTCTTTCTCCACTTCCCTTTTCTCTCTCTCCGTCTGCTGGTCCTGTTCCCTCATAATGTAAGCCCTAGTCTCGGCCTCATTCATCCCCATGCTTTTAGCTGCGTCCTTCCATGCAGTAAGTAGCTTGACCAATTCAGCCATCTTACCTGACAAATCAGCAGTAACTCACCACGAGGGGAAATGACAAAAAAGGAACAAGAAAAATATACTGTTACCTACTAGGAATATGCTGTCGCAAAAACCCGCACTCAGACTAGCACCAAGTCTGACTAATAACTACCTGAAAAAAATTCAAGTTATCCAGCTACCCAAAACCCGAATTTACTTTCCTGTCAAGAAAAAAATTCGATTAGCCATCAATTACTTCTAAGTCATAAACAACCTTACTACCACTAACATCTAAACTGACTACAACCTGTGGAAAAAACTTATAGCTGGATCAGTCTTAATATAGCTCAAGTCTAGGGGATTTTTAAGAAATCTATTTCCAGAAATTTCTTCAGAGACAATTTATGAATCTAGAATTGATCCCAACAAAGATGATCCCAAGGACGACGCCACCCACTTTGTCACGAAATGGATTTAGGACTAGAAACTGTCTACATACAGTGACAAGCCACTAGTGAGAAGAAAGACTGAAAAGATAGATTCAGAAGAAAATGATAGTGCAATGTGAACAGTTGACACTATTGGCTCCGAGGTTAAGAACCGAGGTTGATTCTTTCCTCGCCACTTCGGACGTCTTATGTGCTATAGTTGTCAACGACCTCTAGCTACCCTAAGGGGATAAGGTTATATCAAGCTTCACAAACACCAAGATACAGACAACATATAGCTACTGTACTTAAAGGAAATGACTGATGCCAGCTACAATTTATACAAGTTTATTATACACCTATAAACAAACTCATATACATGTCAAATACATAAAGTGCGAGGATGCACACCTGAAACAAAATCAAGCACAGTTAAAAATGCATCAACCCCAACCCTTCTCCCACAATTGCAACCTGTATGGAGAAAGAAGGTAAGGTTAACTGAAATGAACTACACTGCACTTGATGTCGCCTACACTCCAAACTAGCTGTTCTAAATTCTAACTCTAACTCTAAGTCCACTGATAGCTGGAACGACTACAAAGTGTCTACACAATCTCTGCACAGACTTCGGTTCTACACAGCCTATCCTGGAATCTCCTGAACACAACTAACTGCACCTCTAAACTTCAGCAGCGGTCCTCTGCTATGATTCACCAAAACTATCAGTTCTGCCTATCTGTGCTGACTTCAGTAGAGAGAATGTTTACCCTCTCTCTCTCCACTAACTCTGGAATTGATGACTAAGGTTTAACAGAACCCCACTGGATTCTGGACTGGAACTGTAGCTGGCTTCTCCTAACACCTCTGAGGTTACCTGCCCGATTACCTATGACTGGGCGATGGGGCTATCGGCTTTATTATGGCCGTGAAGAAGCGAACATAAAATTACCACAACGCTGGCAGCATGCCAAATCTGCGTGTGTAACCGACCGAGCGTCAGAACTCAGGATTTATCTACAAAAATCCTATTCGCTGGAAAATGTCTTCCCCTGGCTGGGAAAACGTATTTTCTTCCTCTCCTTCCACCACTGGCAATTCATGCGCGACTTAGCTTGTCGGCGAATGCCACAACTTCGCCGTGGGAGAAATTTTTGTGGTATCAAAAATTCTGCTCCTCCCCACAAAAAGCCGGTACCTGCTGTTCAGACGAAACAAAACAACAGCTAAACAAAACGTAATAAATCTATTTCTAATAACACCACCTCCCTGACTCTTCAACACGTTATGCACCTCCATACAAAAAATCATGCCAACACCGTTCGCTACTCTCCTGTTCCCTTCTCTACCTGAGCCCACAAGGTAAACATTGGCTAACCCAGATCGCCTGTTCTGCCTGACTAACTCCGAGCAACAACAATATTTTCACTGGCCCGGTCTGGGCAGTCGTACTGTGGCCTACTTCTTACGCTGACACTACATGCAGCAAGTTATTAACACAAAAATACTCTATCTCTAGGAATTCCTAAACTTCCCGTCAATAATAGTAATCACATTCAAAATGAAATAAAGTATTATTCCCTTAACAGAAATAAATTTCATCTCCATCTTCTGAATACACAGAATAACAATGCACAATCAATAACATATAACCCTGTTTACGCTAGCATCTACATGCCGTCAAAAGTTATACATAACCCCAGATTATCAAATTGAAAACCCCGTAGTTCAACCACGTGTTTATAATTTTATGACCACGTGCTTATAGATGTCCAACTGAAGGGCAATGGACAATTTGCTTCTGGCACCCAGCTTGGCAATTTACAGACGAAGAGAACGAAAATATGAAATGCTAGCCTATTTATTATCAAGACCCCCACGCGCCGACTTCATGACGTCATATGCGCGGAGTGGTTCTAAAGCCAATGGGAGCTCTGCATTTCAACTGCAGTTAGCTCTCAGCCAATCAGAACCTTAGATCATTCTGATGCAACGTGCATGGGTTTTAGACAAAGAAACGGGAATAAGCTCTGCCCTCTAGTGGCAACGAAACAAAAATGGCCTATATATATATATATATATATATATATATATATATATATATATATATATATATATATATATATATATATATATATATATATATATATATATATATATATAAAATCCCGAAAAATGTGTCTAGCTGCATGCCTATCTTTAAAAAAAAAAACACCCACTGGTGCAAATCCTGATCTAGCCTCTATAATCTTAATCTAGAATAATACTGCACCAATCTTCCTATACACACACACTCTAAACACATAGATCAAACTCCATCGTGATCTCATCTTGAAAAAACGTAAATAATAGAAGGAGAAGAAACATGGAGAAGGATTACCTGTAATCCCTCCTAAAAATATAGTGAACAAATTGCAAGGAGAAAAAGACATGGGCCATTTGAAAGACAGAATCTCAGTACTTTCGTCACAATCGCAATGGGAAGGCAAACCCGGTCCTAAAAAATGCCGTGCAGAAGTCGGATGTGTCGACCGAAAGGTGCAGATATCACAGCTTAGGCGTAAACAGACATAACGCAACCACCGTCCTTTTCAGGACGAACGAGGAAGAAGAAGAAGAAGTATTCTTATTTTGATATAATTGTCTGTCCAACTTTTTTTTTATATTGCTGTCAAGATATGTGTACGATTCTACATTGTTCAGTGGTGTTTCTTCAACCTTGTTATCATTTCTTGCCTTTATTCTCATTATCTTTGTCTTTTCCCTGTGTATTTTCAGACCCATTTGTTGTGATCTCTCATCGAGTATTTTCATCTTGTCTTGCACCTTATTCTGGTTATGGGACAGAAGAGCCAAGTCATCTGGACAATCTAGATCAGTGGTGACCAAGCTAAGGTTGGCCGGGGGCCAGATTATGGTAAAGGGTACCACCAGAGGGCCAGACCTATAAAATCCTTAAAAAATAACGTTCTGAGATTTAGTTTTACATATATAATGAACCACGTACAGAAAGCAATGGCAAACTACTGTACTGCACATCTGCTAAGACATGTATACCAGTCTTCGGACTGAAATTACTATTTAAAAAAATATAATGAATCTGTTGTTTTTATTTGTTTTGTAATTTGTAATATGACATGTAATTATTTATTTCAAACATACATTTGTGTGTTATTTCATTGTGAAGAGTGTGGCTTATCAAAACTTTTCACCAGCGATTTGAATTCTACTTCCATTTGTGACGTAGCAATTCTGAGAACAAGGGATAATACAGAGTCAGTTAATCTGGTCTGTTTCTGGTCTTGGATTTGATAAGCTTCATGGCAGAAAATGTTGTCTCACAAAGATATATGCTACCAAATATAGAGCACACTTTTAGGGCCCATTTTCTCAGAAGTGGGTAACGTTCCTTTGGTAGTAATTTCCACAAATCAGCTCCAGTTGCTTCTGTTGTGTTGATGAATGGGTCACATTGAAGTTCACATAACTGTAATTGTAGTTCTGCTGGCTGAGACTCCACTGTGCACTTGAATGGGTTGTTAAAAAGTTCCATTTGTAGACGAAACATCTCAAAATCTTGAAATCGACGATCAAACTCAGAAATCAGCTGTTCAATGTCATCTGTGTACCTCCTGAAGTTAACACTCTCTTTCTCAGACAGCTGTTTACAACAAGGAAAATAAAACAGGTCATTCTTTTGCAAAGACAGACTAAATAGGCTCAGTTTCTTTTTGAAGCCATCAACATAGCCCATCATTTGAACAATTGTTTGCCTTTTTCCTTGTAACTGCAAATTCAGTACATTGAAATGTTGTGTTATATCTGTGAGAAATGCCAAGTGCTGAATAAAATGAATATCTTTGAGTTTATTTTGAAGATCAATTGAACATGGTAAGTTGTCTCGCAGAAAGTCAAATATTTCATCCTTCAGTTCACAAAATCTTATTAAACATTTTCCTCGACTAAGCCATCTCACCTCAGCATGAAGCAGGAGATACCGTAAACAGAATCCACTTCTTCTAAAAAATGCAAGGAACTTCCTGTGAGTTAGAGAGCTGTGTCCTCCTCTGATCAAATTCGTTATTTTCACTACAGTAGCCATAGTGTCATTTAGGTTTATGGATTTTGCACAAAGGGCCTCTTGGTGAACTATGCAATGTAGTGTAGGCACGTCAATTTTATTTTGCTTCAAAAGTCCAACAAAACCAGTATTTTTCCCAACCATAGCCTTGCAACCATCGGTACACACAGCAGACAACTTTTCAAACCCACCATATTCTTCCATGGCATTTTGAACTGCAGAAAATATGTCATCCTCTTTACTTGTACCATGCAAAGAGCAAAATTTCAGTAATTCTTCAGAAACAGTAAAGTCTTCCTGGATCACTTTAACAAAAATAAGAAGCTGGCTAGTGTCTGTGATGTCTGCACTTTCATCAATCGCCAGTGAAAAGTATGGACAATTTTCAATTAAAGATTTCAAGTTCTGGGACAAATGCAAACTAATATCTTCTGTTCTCCTAGCTACGGTTTCTTTTGAAAGAGGTACATTTTGAAATTCTTTTACTACTTTTTCTTCATTGAACGCTTCTGCCATTTGAACTGCACACTTTTTCACAAACTCTCCATCAGTAAACGGCTTTTTTTGCTTTTGCAAGCTCATAGGACGCCATGAGCGATGATTCCTGAATCTTATTTACATGACTAAATATACTCTTTTGCTGATTCAGTTTTTTCTTCAGTTGTTCAATCACAAGCTTTCTCGACTCGCTGCTATGCTCGTCGTTGTTTTTCTGATGATTTGTGATGTAGTGACGTTTCAAGTTATATTCCTTCACTACGGCTAACACTTGGGCGCAAACTAAGCAAAGAGGTTTATTATCCTTATTGAGAATGAACAAATAATCGAACTCCCATTCTGGTTTAAATGCGCGATTTTCACTGTCCACTTTTCTATACTTAGAAAACATTTTTACAAATGCAAACTCTTATACATGAAAACGTGCACAACAGCTCCAAGCCCAGAAGTGTCACTGGCTGATTTATACTTAACACACTTCACAAGACCAACTGTGCACCTCAACTCCTTCCTATAGAAATGTACCTACCATCCACCCCCACTCCTACGATCACTTTCCCATACCGATGCTAAAGACAAAGCAACATCATTGGATCTCAGAGACTTCCAACCGCAGAAAAGATGTCATTGCTTTCAGTTTCTCATTATCAAAGTAGGTACCGACACTGTCTTCGCCTGTCCACGTGCACGATCAGAGATTTGACGTTATCATTTCCGTTTTGTCGGCACTAACTAGTAGAGCTCAATTGGTATGAGAGAGAGAGAGAGAGAGAGAGAGAGAGAGAGAGAGAGAGAGAGAGAGAGAGAGAGAGAGAGAGAGAGTTGGTGGTGTTGTGGGAGGTGGGGAGATGTTAATCGTACATTTTGGGTCTTTTTGGTTTTGTTTTTGGTGCCTGTGCGTGCTATTTTGTAATATTTTTTTTTAGCACAGTGGTCGGAGTATACAGTAATTTTCAATCAACAATAATAGGCCGGCCAAAACAGGTTGGCGGGCCGGTCACAACTGGTTGGCGGGCCGGATCTGGCCCGCGGGCCGTAGTTTGGCAACCTCTGATCTAGATCATCGTTGTTTAGTCAGATTTTACTGGATTCCATTTCTATTGTGTGATGTCGAAGTTTTTATAACCCAATCTATTGCTAGTAAGAAAGGAAATGGAGACAACAGGCATCCCTGTCGCCCTCCCGTTCTTATCCCAAACGGTTCTGTAAGTTGTCCTTCATGAAGAATTCTGCATGTCATGTCTTCATAAGTTTTCTTTATTAAGTTCACGATCTTCATGGAAACTCCATAATTCCTCATCAATTTCCAAAGTCATTCTTGATCTAATATTTATTACTAGAGCTATATTAAATCTTTACATTTTTATTATACTTTTATTATACATTATATTATTTTTTATTCTTGTCAAATGCTGATTAACTATGGTGAGCAGTTCTCTAGGTCTGTCTATTCTTACTTTAACACTTGCTCTGCAGTTACGGTGAAGTGCATTCCTGTAAATAATCAGATATTGGGATTTGTTGCTCATATCTCTTACATTTTAGTAAGAAATGCCCAGGAGCGTACATAAGTTATTAGGCAACCTGACGGCTCCTTTCTTTGGCGCACCTCCCGCCCCAGCATAAAACAGACAAATATATTGTGCTTGCAAGTAGATTTTTTTAACAGTACAGTACGGTTAAAATAGTGTCCGATGGCACCCCACTCATGGCTGTCACCCGATGTGGACTGCCACCTTGAACGCTCGTTAGTAGGCTACGTCTCTGGAAATGCCCTGTATTATTGTCACGTGTACATTAAGGTTCCTCTATTCTATAATAGCCCGTTCCCAGTTGTATTCTTTTTTGTTTTCTCATCTTAAGACTCCCTATAACCATATCCTCCTCATCTCCAAGGAATATGACTGGTGGCGCTGGCGATCACGTCTCTCCACATCCTTCCTGTCTTCAGAACGATCTATAAACCCGCTGACTTCTTTCCATGTCATGATGTCAAACCGCCCTGGAACGAAATGGGACGTTTTAATGTAATCATTAAATAATTACAAGTTCATTAATTATGAATACCAAGTTGTACAAAATTAATAGAAAACGACGAATTAATGTTGCTGTCATGAATTGAACAAGAGGTCTGGGACCCAAAGATGCAGCAATAGAGAATGCAGTCAGACCCATAGCTTGACTGCTTGCATCAGGGTCAGCGAACCAGAGCTGACCAAGACCGTACTCCACCTCCACGTGGTGGTCCTGGAAACAGTCTGCAGCAGTGCAGTCTGGCTGAGCGAGTACGGATCGAAGAGGGAAGGCAAACCCGGTCCCAAAAAATGCCGTGCTGAAGTCGGATGTGTCGACCGAAAGGTGCAGATATCACAGCCACGGCGTAAACAGACACAACGCAACCACCGTCCTTTTCAGGGCGAACGAGGAAGAAGAAGAACAAGAGGTCTATGAAAATTAATGTCAACATCTGCCCTTTGCAGGACACGAACGCAAAAGGACAACTCGTCCAATGAAAATACACATTACCATTTAGCTCTTTTTAACAGGGCGGCAGGAAGTTGTATACATTCGATCTTTTGTTTTGCTAATTCAACTTGCCCCTCGTGTATGAAACATAATATTCAAGCTGTCGTAGAAAATAGTTTTTGCAGACACTTAGAAATATGAAATAAAAAGCACGTTCACTTTATGAACATACTCGTCTGTGGAGTAGAATGGTGTATGAGAGCAAACATTTTATATTAATACTGAAGTTTAGATCGAGTGTTGACGAGTGCACAGTGATTCTAGGCTAAATGATAGGCTATTGTTTATTTCTTGTAGGCTAATTGAATAAGCGAGTTTTCGTAATAGCGACCAGGGGCAGATTTACAAGTATTTATTATGCACTTGTATGAGGCCTCGCACCAGGAGGTCAGAAAAGAATTTAAGCCCACATACCGTTGTAGTGTAGCCTATGCCGTAGGGTCTCAGAAATAGGTCGACTCATTTCGACGTTGACAGTGACAATAGTTGTGTAGGCCTAAGTTGTGTAAACCCTATACTATTGTTTGGACTCAGTATAGGACATACAAGTGTTTCAACACAGACAAAAACGTTGTATTTACTGTTGTACTTGTGTACACATTGTGATACATTAAGGATATACAGCTTCTGTGAAGTCAAGCAAGAAATATATATCCTGTTCAATCTCTGATGGAGTTTTTTTTTTTAAGACCAAGTATTCTGTTCAGCCCTCGATGAGTAATAATTAGGATATATGATGGGAAACTCTATGCAGAGCAATACAACAGGAGGCAATCTGATCATCAGATGAGGTCCCCCCCCCCCCCCCCCCCACATCGATCAAGTGTTTCGGCCCCTTAATCTCCTTTACATTCGAAGGGGGGATGGGCCCACTTGGGTCATGACTCCCAAGTGTTAGCCTCCTGTTGTCTTGTGCAGAGAAATGAACCCACTCCATTTTGGTTGCAGCTTTCAACTTCACTCCTGTTTTGTGAAAGTAACCCCTATGTTTAAAACAAATTACTGTCCTGAGTTCCATAGCCCATTGCGGTTGTTCCACAGCCAGCACGATGCCCTTTCCGCAGTTTTGCTGAGCCTCTTAAGTGCCCTTGTTCTTGACTGTCCTTTCAAACCCAACAGTTTGAGTAGATCACACATTGAGGCAGCCATGAGACCACTTGCACCTACCTCAACAGCCATGACCCTTGCAGGGAACCCATCGTGTCTCCAGTCCGTAACCAGATCATTATACTTGGCCACTTTGAAAGAGTGTTGCTCATCCAATCTGGATTCAAATGGCACAGTCAGCTCAATCATTATAATCAGGTGCAATGATGAGGACCCACCCGTGTGTTACTGGGGCCCGAAAGGGGAGTAAAGAATAGTAACACTGCACCCTACCACGCATGTCGTAAAAAGCGACTAAGGAGGGTATGGGCATGGGGCTGTTTACCCCATCCCGTAAAAACTTCGCACAGTGGGCTGATCACCTGCTTGCCAACCAATCTGATTACGGAAACAATGATAGATTGTTTGGTCTGTTTTTGTTCCACAAAGACGCCACTAGGCGTGGTGGAAACAGCGATAGATTGATCAATTTGTTGTTGCCCTAAGATGCCACTAGGCGTACTGGCCACATACTGCTTTGCCGGTTGATGGCTAAGGATGGAAGAAGAAGAAGAAGCAATGATGAGGAATGCAGTACTATGTCTGGCCATCTTTGAGATCTTCTGATTCTCTCTGGATATGTCCCTAGCCCAGGTAGGTCTACTGCCATCTCCCTGTCATTTGCACAGTCCAGAAGAGATGGTAAACTGCTACTTGATTTACTTGGTTTGGGATGTGCAGACTTTCCTGCTCTCATAAAGTTTGTATTTGCGGTACTAGGTCTGACTTTGCTGTTCGCCTTCACCCTTGCCAGGTCTATTGTAGCAGCCAGCTCATTTCATACTCTGTTGTTTCACCATGTATATCGCCCTTGCCCTAATGACACCTTGCAAGCTGAGAGCACATGTTCAAGTGTCTGCCTCTCATGGCACGGGGGCACTGAGCGTCATCAGACTTTCCCCATCTCACAAGGTTTTCGGACATTGGCAGGATGTCATACATTGATCTGATAATGAAGCTGAGTCTAAGAGGCGCCATGTGCAATATATCATTCCATGTCAGGGCTCCTTCCCATGTAGTCCATTGTCCTTGTTGGGCCTGCTGCACTACGTTTTGCATCCTCTTATCATTGTCAGCTTCTCGTATTTCCTCAAATACCATGTCTTATGGAGCCGCAGTAGCATAGTGGTTAGTGCACTGGCTTCCTAGCGCAGTGGTCTATGGTTCGATCCCCAGATGAGGCGGGAATTTTTTAGGCTACAAACGGCTCCTGGGTCGACCCAGCCCCAAATGGGTACCAGAGCAACTCTGGGAAGGTTAAGGCGGCCGGCTTGATGCCGACCACATCACCCCTCGTGTGCCGACGGTCAAGATAATATGGGCCTAACACCATATTCCCAATATGCCTCAATGGGCGTGTAACGGGTTCCTTTACCTTACCATGTCTCTGCGTTCCCTGTTTGATGCCTTGGACCACCAGCAAATGTCACCATGGCCAAATCCACGTCTATTCGTCTGTGTGTATCTGATTACCTCCCTCAGCTTGTGGCGACTCTTGGGCAGCACCAACAGCTTCATCCACTTTCCACTTCCAGTTTTCAGTGTGGGCTGAATGGACTTAACTAAGTCATCTGTTGATTCGCACAGCATCATTGCAGCCTTGCCTTTCCTGCTTTGTATTCTTCAACAACTGACTTGAAAGGAAGCACTAGCTTTGCCTTCTTGCAGTACAGTGCTACGTCTAGCAGGCCTGGTGGTACTCCTAGCCATTTCCTCATGAACTTGTTGACCTTTTACTCTATAGCTTCAATTGTACTGGTGCTTATTTCATATATAAGCAGTGGCCATAGCAATTTAGGTATCAACATGAACTGGAAGCACCACAGTTTGAACTTTCCTTGGAGTCTGCTTTGGTCTATGATCTGTAGTCCTCTGTCTGCCATTTATATTGTCTGTTGAGCTGCCTTTTAGTCTTTTAATGAGACATCATACACACTGCCAAGACTTTAACAGGTTCCACAATGACAATAAGGATTCTTTGGTTTGAAACCATGAATGTGACCTCAGATATTTTCCCTTTCCTGACTGATTAGTTTCTGGACTTCTTTGGTTTGAAGTTCATTCTGCACCAACTGATTAGTTCATCAAGGAATAAATGCTTGTCGTTTGTTATTCTTCAGTGCAAATAATCGTTTATTTTTGGAAGAAACAACTTCTGAAATAAGCGGTTAAGTGTCCTTACATGCTTAAAGTGTTTGTGTAGACAGCTATATTGACAACTAACTTTTTAAACAAGAATTTTTTAAACTTCTGATGCACATAACAGCGTAATCAAATGTTCATAATATGCAGCCACATATGCCATTCATCAGTTAATTTCTTTTTATGTAATGGAAAAAAAAAAAGATAAATAGAGTGTCCTCCATTGTGCTTCACACTTTTTATCAAGTGTAGTAAGGAGAAATATTCTTTACTTTTACATTGTTAGTGTACACTGCCGACTTATTTCTCTTGTTGTTAAGTGCTTGTTGAGACGGTGAACTCTGGTCTCATTCATGAAAAATGGTCATACTAACCACTCCACTACTGAAGAACCTTCAGATAATGATACTGGGGGTTTCTGGAGAAGAAAAGCAATGTCATATTCTACCAGTGATCAGTTACAAAACACGGTAGACAATCTACAGGGAAGTGCATTAGGTCACTTTACGACAAGGTAGATAATTCTGAAATTAAACATTGATGTGAACTAATATATACTCAATTACTCCCCCTTATGTGTTTTGCACTGTTTCCACTGATAAATCAGTAGTCAAAAATAGAACCGAAATCTGCGAAAATGATCCTCCTTGTGGACTTTGTCCTATTTCACCACCAGAGGTGCGTGTAGGGTCTTCTGTCGTTACGCAAGGATGTTTAGGACGTGTTTCTCAAACTTTTTGGTCTAAGGACCCTTTTACACTCTTAAAAATTATTGAAGACCCCAAAGAGCTTTTGTTTATTTGGGCTATTGTTTATCGACATTTACGGTATTAGAAATTAAAACTGAGAAATTTGTTTACCAAAAAAAAAAAAAAAAAAAGAGCAGTGAGAAGACTAGCCTTGTTTTACGTTTTTGCAAATATTTTGAATATCTGGCTTAACAGAAGACAGACGGATTCTCATATCTGCTTCTGCATTCAATCTGTTGCGATATGTTGTTTTGGTACATGAAGAAAATCCGGCCTCACACAGATATGTAGGCCCAGTTGGAAAAGGGAAGAGTATTTTAATAGCCGTTTCAGATAATTTTGAATATGTCTTTTTTCTACTACACCAAAACTGGACAAATGGAAGTTCCTTAAAGGTAATTGGGAAAAAAAAAAGAAGACACATTTTAGCAGACAGAGCGATGACGTCATCACACGTCATGTAGCCTCTGGAAAACTCCACTGTATACTCGTGAGAGAATGAGTGAAAAGGGCAAATAACGTCTTACATTATAATAAAAATAGTTTTGACCTCGCGGACCCCTTTAAAGGATTTCGGGGACCCCCACGGGTCTGTGGACCATAGTTTGAGAACTTCTGGTTTAGGAGATAAACACGTTTTCTCACACTCCAAAAACCCGCAGATTAAAATTACGAATGTATAAACTAAAGATTAAGAGCAAAATCCCGAATGACATATACTTGAACCAAAGATCTAGGAATAATAAGAAATATATACGGGAAACAGTTGATGGCAATTAAAATGGAAAGTTAAGTTTGTAAGCACAATAACAGGAGAAGAACATATAATGTCTTTTTAAAGATAGATGCCAATGGTTAATGTTGCAAGGGGCGTGCACTGTGAGAACGTAGTGAGCACCAAATGAAACAAGGTATGCGAATTTTCATCAGACCTTTTCAGACAACATTAGGAAGTCTGAAAGGGCAGAAAGTGTCTTATTGATATGGTTAAAAAGTTTGATATTGCTATGGCTGTTAATTTTCTGCTGTATTATTTATCTGTAGTTTTTAATGATCGCTAGCTCATAATGATTTGTTCTTCTCTCTTTTCTTTTTCTTGTGCCTGTTTCCACACCATGAGGGGAAAAAAAAACAAATTGGATTTTTATTTAACTTGTTTGTTTCATAACGTGAACTGTATTACTTAACTTGAGCTTTCCTAAAAATAAGTTAATTTAAAAAAAATTAAAATTAAATGTGAACTTAATTTCTAGGTTAATGCTTTAGTAAAATATTAGCTTATCTTTATTCACATGTGACTTTCCATTATCATCAGTTCTCTTTGCGCATATTATGGAGCCTTGAGCCATCGCTTGCGCTGGTCCCAATCTGGGAAGCCTGCACAAAACATTCGCGCGCTCTTGCAGCAGTGGTTTCTGTGCCAATTCGTTTAACTTGATGATGTTGCCAGCCGCATGAACAACCTCATATTAGTCACTGGAAGAGCACATGAATGCTTGGTGTAGTCTTCTTGCAAGGGGAGCAGCCGCGGCAGTGGATTGTTGTTCCACAAGGAACAGAAAGGTAAATGAATGAAGAAGTTCGACAGAATTACACGTTTGTAGGAACCTGCACATAAAAGTTAATATTAAGACAACAGAGAAGAAACATATGGTCAATAGCTCATTATTTTTAGATTTTTTTTGTTCGGTAGTTGTTTACTCCAGCAATCATTGTTGTAAATGATTAGCAGTAATGTAATGTAGTGTACAACATAAAATACACACTTCCTCTCATGTCATGTTACATTACTTGTATATCAGTTTGATAAAATGTTACTTTATATATATTTTATTTGTACAGTTTGATCTGAAGTTTTAAATTATCACATACTTGACTTAGTTCTATCATGAAGCATGTAAGACTTACTTTTAAAAGAAAGGCAAGAAAATCTTCACTTGATAAATGTAAATTGTAAACATCGATTTGAAGTTTTTGTGAATGTTGTCATGTAGTTCGAAAGTGGGCTACATGTAAGATATGCTGTTAACACTGTTGTGGTCTTCTTTAGAGCGTCTGAATGGCTAAGCAGTTAGAGCGCATTCCTCTCATGTGGTAGTTACAAGGATCAAAGCTTGGTATCTGTCATGCTGTAGTCGACCCAGTTGCAAGTGGGTACCCGAGTCTGCTCGTGAATTAGGGAAGGCATTGGAATTGGTCACCCCCCACCTAATTAAGAACGCTGGACCTAACTAATATATATGAAGTCTTTAACACTTTATTTTCTACAACAGTATCTACCATTAGACTACCTTTACCGCCATCTTTTATGCTTCTTTCATGAGTTCACATGGAGAAATACCACACCGCCATCCCATCATTCAGTTATTCTATCTCATTTTCTCTCTTACATACACCTGGCACAGAGAGAGGGAGGGAGGGAGGGCGAGAGAGACTGCCACCTGAACGCTAAATCCTTTTCATAATTTCTAACCTTAAGGCTGTTCTACATTCTTTATTGTTGGGATGTCCTTCAACTTTTGTATTTCAAGGCATTTAATATTGTTGTCTCTACTGTTTATTTAACATTTGCTTTGCCTTTCTGTTGTCCTTGTTCGGTGGGGTAAAGAAGAAAAAAAAATCAAGAACAAAAAAAATCAACAAGAACCAAAAAAAAAAAAAAAAACAAGTCAACAAAAGCAATAAAAATAGGTAATACACCTTACCAGGGCAAAGGTCAAAGAGAGATTCCTGTGCTACGGTCACAGTGACTTCATCAGGAACATACAAACAAGAACAGGAGAGGAAGAAAATGAAACTCTGAGTTACATATATTAAAAATAAATAAAAATAATACGACCCTAAAACAGAAGTCGCTGACGATGCACACATGAAAATCCAAATGAATAAAATATCCACATTAACAGATCTCTGGCCTTGTCGCTTTGTTTGATTGACACATGTACATTTATTGATGACACATGACACTTTGGACGTGTTACAGATGAGCGCTTTGAAGGTGGGCTTAAGTTTGGAATGTGCTAATTCAGCATAATGAATCAGCTCCTGCCCTGCCTCACGTTAAGTTGATGGAAGGGGTTCTCCTTTCTTCTTACCCTGAGGGGAAAGTTCAGCCCAAGCCTCAGCTGGACTTGTTATGTAAATAGAGAAGAAGCAAGGGGCCAGAACTCTTGTTTGATGTAGTGAGTGGAGGGGGAGATTATATTTTTTCTGGTGATGAGATGTTCTCCTGGTGTGTCACCTTCCAGTAGTTTCCTATCACTGCACTTGTTATGTAAATAGACAGCCCAGGGAGGTGGTCCAAGAAAGTTTGTTCAGTGAGGTGGCGCAGTCATTAGAGTGTCAGTTTGGTTTGAAAAGTTTGGAAATAACTGCTACATTCATTGTGTGTTTGCATACCAAGGATGTTATAAATAACCTCAGCAAAACTGTAAATAACCTTATCAGTGGCTGAAGTATTTTAAGGGTGGGTTCACGCTGTGATTTAACAAAATATTAATCCTGTTATTTGCCTTCAATAATACGACTCATAGCAGCCAGTGGCAACACACTTGCCTCAGAAACGAAAACTGCGGCTCCCCGCAAAGATTCATGGCAAGAATAGACAAAAAAAGGGAATCTATTAGTTTATGCAGTGGCGAATCTACATTTTGCAGGCTGTGAAGCTTGATCTCTTGTAAGAGCCAGTTTTATTCACCCCCCCCCCCCCAAAAAAAAGTGATGGGGGATGGGAAAGAAACGTATTATAGAGAAAATTAGACTTAGGGGATCCTTACCCTCAAGATTCAAAGTTGATCCGCTTTCGAGTTTATGTCTTGTTAGATTAATAAACATGTTAATTATTAACTTTTTTTTATCATACTGAGGAGTTTAATATAATCCATTGTCCGCTGTGGAGATCTAGTTATTTTTAGTTGTCTTACTTAAGACATTTGTGATAAATAAATACAGTATTGTGTTTGATTTATTTAAGGTGGAAATCATGGAGCTTCACAGTTATCAGTTTGGTACACAGTTATATTGAGCAGATTGGTCTGAATCATGCTGTCACTGCATCTGCGAACTCATCCTGTCACCCATACGTGGTCTGAATCATGCTGTCACTGCATCTGTGAACTCATCCTGTCACCCATACGAGAACAACCATATGCGGATTCAGCCTGTCACACATAAGAGAACAACTATCTGAGAATTAATCTGTCACTCATAAGAGAACAACAATATGAGAATTCACCTGTCACTCATAATAGAACAACAGTATGAGAATTCACCCTCTCACATATAAGGGAACAACCATATGAGGATTCACCCTGTCACTCATAAGAGAACAGCCATATGAGAATTCACCCTCTCACATATAAGGGAACAACCATATGAGGATTCACCCTGTCACTCATAAGAGAACAACCAATTGAGGATTCACCCTGTCACCTATAAGAGAACAACCATCTGATAATTCACCCTGTCGCACAAAAGAGAACAACCATATGATAATTCACTCTGTCACTTATAAGAGAACAACCATATGAGGATTCACCCTGTCACAAATAAGAGAACAACTATTTGGCATCTCATTCTGTCGCCCGTAAGAGAACAACCATCTGATAACTCATTCTCTCTCCCATAAGAGAACATCCATTTGGGAACTCATCCTCTCACCCATAAGAGAACAACTATCTGATAACTCATCCTCTCACCCATAAGAGAACAACTATCTGATAACTCATCCTCTCACCCATTAGAGAACAGCCATCTGATAACTCATCCTCTCACCCATAAGAGAACAACCGTCTGATAACTCTCACCCATAAGAGAACAACCGTCTGATAACTCATCCTCTCACCCATAAGAGAACAGTCATTTGGGAACCTATATGAGAACAACCTTATGAGGATTCACTCTGTCGCCCACAAGAGAAGAATCATCCGGGAACTCATCCTGTCACCCATAAACGAACACCGATATTGAGAATAAGACAACACCCATATAAGGAATTGAGAACTCATCCTGTCACCCATAAAAGAACACCTACATGAGAACTAACTGCTGTGTCACTCTGCATGAGAATACACCTAGACATGAACAGCTAACATTTGTCATCAACAGTATGACATGGAACCACAGGTAAGTCCTCTTTTTTCAAGATTCTGTAAAATAAACGACCCAATGGCCTAGCCTAAAACTGATATTTTAAATTTACATATGTTTGTTCTATTAAACGTGTTAAATTTACTTTTGTAATGTTTGTTCTTTAAACGGGTTAAATTTACTGGTATAATGTTTGTTATTTAACCATGTTAAATTTACTGTTGTAACTTTAAAAAAAAAATTTGCCTATCGAAACAGTTTCATTATCTTAGAGCGAGTTATAAAAGAGACGTTAGCAAGTTAACCTTTTATACATAAAATTAACGCTTGGAGAACTATGTATGTCCTTTTCATATTGGACATTTTTTTTTTTAATGAAATAAAGTTGGAGCCCCAAACGTTCTGTGTAATCAAGTGTATAAATGAATTTTGCGCATTCATGCTCGCTTTGAATCCGTTGCATGTTGGGACGGTAATAGTTTTTTTACAAAGTGGATTACAACAGTAACACTTCAATAGAGTCAAACATTTATGTTGAACGTTTCGGCGTAGGGTTACAGAGCCACGTTTGCCTGTGAATACATTATGGTCTAGATCAGCAGTAGGCAACCCAGGAAGTGTCGGAATCGACTTTAGAAATACTGAGCCGTCCAAAGGTCAACCTTGATAAAGACATGTCTGTTTTCAGAGTGCTTGTAATTTGGAACAAGTGCTGCTTATATGTAACTTCGCTACCGGACAATCTGCTTCTGCAGTTCCATCCATAGATGTTTTCATTGCAAAATAGAGTCCTCAAATATAGGAAGATCATGTTGTCAGCATGTAACCTATTCAGAAAATAGCAAGCTGACGTTTTTCACCGAGTTACGAACTTCAAGGGAGGGGAAAGGGTCCCAGTAAAATCATGTTTTCAGTATTTGTTACAACCGTCATGAAATATTTTTGAAATAGAGCAGTTGATGTTTCAGCGTCTGTTGCAGACGTCAGCAAATGCCAAAATGTTTTCGCTGTTAAAACCAATAATGTAACTGAGAGGAGAGAGACTGTAACCGTGGCACGTACCCCAGGCGGCACAAGCCCAGTGGGTTGCTAAATAGCCATGGGGACCAAAAAAAATGGGGGGGGGGGAGACAAGATAATTCTTTATACTTTTTTTTCTGGTCATTTTGACAAGAATTTGGGTAACATATTTGAGTGATTCTGTGGTATTTGTTATCTTCTATCATCATTTCTCATTGAGGTAAGGGCGGCTAATTGGTTGCAGTGAAGAAAAAAAAAAAACTTGACAGGGCATGATCAAAATCCGCAAGGCCCTGAGTAAAACTAATTAAATAATCATCATCATCATCACTTGCCATCTCCACAACGAAGGTTGGCTGCAATGGATCTCCAACGTCTTCTGTCTCCTGTCCTGGTGGTGCACTCTGATAGACTCTTTCCTGTCCATCTCTTGATGTTATCTTCCCACTTATAGCGCTGTCTTCCCCTTGCACGTTTGCCTTCAACTCTCCCTTCTGTTATGGTCTTCTGCAAGGTGTTATGCCTTTTCATGTGGCCAAAGTATTTTAGCTGCCGAACTTTGATCTCCCTCATTAGTTCTCTTTTCATACCTAGATTTTCTAGGACCTCCTTATTTGTTTTCTTCTCTTTCCATGAGATACGCCCCATTCTTCTATATATCCACATTTCAAGAGCCTCAATTCTTTCTTCCAAATGCTTATTCATCGTCCATGTTTCTACACCATACAGAAATGCAGAATATATATAACACTTTATGATTCTCAGTTTTTTTTCTTCTTTTTCTTTCTTCTTCTTCATCGTTCATCCTGAAAATGACGTTGGTTGCGTTGTGCCCGTTTACAGCGAAGCTGCGATATTTGCGCCTTTCGGCCGACACATCCGACTTCCGCACAGCATATTTTGGGACCGGGTTAGCCTTCCCTCTTCGATCCCTACTCACTCAGCCAGACTGCAGTGATGCAGCCTGTTTCCAGGACCACCACTTGGAGGTGGAGTAGGGTCTTGGTCAGCTCTGGTTCGCTGACCCTGACGCAAGCAGTCAAGCTATGGGTCGCTGACTGCATTCTCTATTGGTGCGTCTTTGGGTCCTATTCTCAGTTTTAATTTGTGAGATAGCTGTTTAGATGTCAGAATATGTTACATGTTGTTGAATGTAGCTTTGGCCATTCCAATTCTCTTCTTGATTTCTGTTTCACATCTGCCATCTTCTGTTAATATACAAGGGGATTGACATAAGTCTTGGGCCTGACCATGAAGGAGTCACAGGAGGAAGATGAAACTTGGCACATTTAAAGTTCATCATATTTGCACTGAATGTGTGAAGTACGCGTTTGTTTCTTCAATGGTTTTCTCTCTACGGTGCACGGCGCAATGTACCCCATTGACCGGATCTGCTGCTCCAAAGATTTGACAAAACAATGGAAAAGAAGGAGGCCAGAGCTGTGATAAAATTTCTGATGTTTCAGGGAAAAACACCTACAGAAATACACAGGGAGATGGAACCAGTGTTTCGTGATTCTTGTCCTTCATATACTTCGGTAAAAAACTGGTGTCAACTGTTTAAGTGCGGCCGCTCAAATGTTGCTGATCTGCCAAGATCTGGTAGACCAGCCTCAGAGTGCAACGATGAAAATGCAACAAGAGTGAAGAAAATCATTGACCAGGGTCGAAAAATGACAATTGTGGAGATAGCTAGTAGAGTAAAACTAAATGAAAGAACAGTTTATAGAATGTTACACAACAGACTGAACATGAGAAAAGTGTGTGCACGCTGGGTTCCGCGACTGTTGACACGTGAACAGAAACAAACGAGGGTAAATTGTTGTCAACAGTTGCTCAAAAAGTGTCAGTCATAAAATTTTTTGGAGACCATGGTGACAGTAGATGAGAGTTGGGTACACCATTATGACCCCGAATCCAAAATTGCCAGCATGCAATGGAAAACCCCAGGCTCCCCAACACCTGTCAAGCCGAGAGCGCAGAAATCTGCAGGAAAAGTGATGCTGACTGTTTTTTGGGACGGCAAAGGTGTCCTTTTGAAAGATTATCTGCCTCGTGGCAACACAGTTAATGGACAGTACTATGCAGATCTTCTCACCAAACTAAGAAAGGTTGTGACCAGGAAACGAGGGATAACGCGCACTCAAAATCTTCCTTTGCTTCAAGACAACGCGCCCTCTCACAAAGCATGGCTTGTGCAGCTAGCAGCCAACGATTTGAATATTGAAATTCTTCCACACCCACCATATTCTCCAGATTTGGCTCAATCAGACTTTTTTTCTATTCCCAAATCTTAAAAAACAGCTAAAAGGAAATCATTTTGACAGCGATGAAGAGGTTATACTGGCATGTGATGACTGGTTTAGTTTGAAAAATAGGGTGTTCTACTCCCAAGGTCTTTTCAAGGTCAAGCAGAGATGGCAGAAGTGTGTCAATTCAGACGGTGGCTATATTGAAAAGGAAAAAACACTATACAAAATTTCAGCTCTCTGTGACATGTCCTTCATGGTCAGGCCCAAGACTTATGTCAATTCCCTTGTATGACCAAGATATACGTAGCTCTTGACTTGTTCCAGGATTTTCCCATTTACGCTTATCTTTAATGTGGGTTTATCGTCTGTTTTGCTAATTATCATAGTTTTTGTTTTCTCAATATTAATGTCGAGTCCATGTTCATGACTTATACTGTTCACTTGCTTCACTAGTTCTTGTAACTCCTGTTCGCTTTCGGCTAACAACACGGTATCATCTGCATATCTAAGGTTGTTTATTGACCTTCCACTGATGTTCAGTCTTGGTATTTCCTGTATCTGTTTAAAAATAATATTAAATTATTTAAAATTTATTAAATAATAAATATAGGTAAATAACAGCGCTCGCGCGTTAGACAGAAATAAGGACACAAGAAAGCATAAAAGAAATATAAGTAATGGACCTGCCGGGAATTGAACCAGGGACCAACCGAACGGCGCCATCGGCTTGCTGCTAAAGGAAATCGTGAAGGCACGCTTATGCAAAATTGGCAGTGTGTTCTTTCACGATTTACTTACGCGCAAGGCGATGGCCCCTTTTGGATAGTCACTGGTTCGATTCGCCAGTGAGCCTATCACTTAAATTTCTTTTCTTTTGACTGGTGTCCCCACACCTTTCTGTCTCACAAATGCCTGTTATTCACCTATATTTATTTGTTTATTTATTTCTGTTACTACTCTCAGGCTTTGTTCATTATTTAGTAACTAGTAATAACCCGTCAAAATTTACAGGTTTTTAATTATAGTGTGTTGTTTCTGTTACATGTCAAACCACCACCAAGGTATTATTGTGCATCATTTTGATCCATAATAATAAGTCTGCAGTATTTTAAATTACAATTTTGTCTTGAAGAAACAATCGAAAACTTACATTTTAAGGTTATTTTTAAGAAAATGATGAGCTAAATCTGTTTCCCGAATGATACTGGACAGAAGAGTATCTTGATTGTCTGTTGATTTAATCTGCATCTCCGCACCTTCCCGTCTCCAGTTCACGTACTGTTTATCAATTGTGTTGTTGGCTTCTTTCCATAATCAAACTGTTCATGCACACCGTCATTTGCGCGCTTTTCTATTTTCGGGAGAGTACATATACGGGAAACAATACAATTATTGTCTAACTTTCAACCACAGTTGCACCCCTTAGCTGTGGTTGAAAGTTAATGTACTCTCTCGAAAATATAAAAGTGCACAAATGACGGTGTGCATGATGTGACCGACCGACCGACGTACTTACGACGGGAATTATGGTATTGGATGAGTAAAACTAGAAAAAAGTAACAAATGGTGTGGTGTGGAGTGTTGGTCATTGTTGTTGCACCTTTAGCTGTCTGTTTGGTTTGGTTTTGTTTTAAGGATCATCTTCATTGCACAGTGCCATCAAAATGTCTGTTATGCAAGATAGATAATGCTTCGCTTTGTTACAGACATTTACTGTCGGTT
>JAMPIV010012709.1:0-74913 GCA_024509875.1 Oreohelix idahoensis
TTCAATGCCTTGCGTACAGACTCGCGAACATGTCGTTAACTTCATATGACGTGTTCCAAAAGTAGCAATTCATTACTTTATCAGAAAGTAATCTCTCATCTGTGTCTGTCCATCAGTTGTCTCCCCGCATTCCAAGCTGTGGTGATGCGCGTACCCGTCTTATCGGTGATTATGCAGATAGCGCTGGGCGATGTACGTGTTAATCTGCCACGGACAAGCTTGGTACAAGGGAATTTTATCAACCTGCCTCTCGTAAAATTATCTCTACTTCTCCCTGCAAATGTGAGGTGTTTATCATCCACAAGGAGTGTCAGATAACAGACAAGACAGTATATACTGAAAGTAGTGAAAGAATACTTGAAAACATAAACTATCTGCTACATAGTATAGAAAGAAAGAAAGTTCGACAATTGAAAGCACGCAATAAAGTCAGTACCACAAATGCACCGATTACTGCCGGAGTGAAACGAAGATCGAGAGGGGTCGCCCTGTTCTGTCACACATTCATATCTTTTTTTGCCCCTTATAGAGCATGGGGCCTCCGCTACAACAGGTCTCCTTGCAGGAAGCCTGCATAAAAGCACATGTTGCTACAACCGTGGTTTATAGAGCAGTTTTTTTACTTGATGAAGTTTCCAGTCCCAAGCAGAACCTCACATTAGTCGCCATTTACGACATGTCTAAGGGAACAGCAGGCTTCTTCTTTCTTTGTCTCATTATAGACTGCCCGGGGCAGACTCACCGTCAATGATTTCTGGAAAACAATACAGCGGAGCACTATCTACTCAACTGTAGATACAAACCATCAAAGGATTCTAATAGTAAAATATATGCAAGCACGCAACTCATCTTTATATATTCTTCTTCTTCCTCTTCGTGCGCTCTCAGACTTCCACATTAATGACTCTAATAAAGACAGTAGTCAGCTCAAGGTTCCTGACACCTCCAAACAGTTTTTCGTGGAGAGAAGTGGGTTGTTGCCATATTCTACTCCGTTTACTGCTGCAAAATGGGCAGGACTAGAGCAGATGTTTGGGTGGCATTGGGTTGGTGCCACAGGAGCAGAGATCTGTTGGACCAATCCTGTACTTGTGATATAGATGGTACCTCTACCTATTGTGACCAGTACATATGATGACCTGGTCTAGCCTAGATAGCTGGTAAAAGGTATCGTATTTTATATGACCTGGGTGTTCTACATAAACCTGGATTCTATGCATCCTATTTGTTTCTGCATCTACAAAAGTTCTACATAAACCAGTAATCATAGTCATACAGGGCTATTAAAGGCTAACCTGAGAAAAATGTTTGTTCAAACAGAATGCACTAGGTTTCAAGTAAAATTGTGCAGAGAAACGTAGCTCACTTTAGACAAGAAATTATCTACATCTTCAATAAACATGCAAGGATGCATCAGATCGAATATAGCAGAGGAGATAAGTCAAACAAATACATACATGATCACTTTGGAACGTACAGTTCGACTAGTATGAATAACTTCACACATTGAAGTAGAAGGAAATAAAACGGCGTTTAATGAGGCAAAACAATAAATGCGAGTACATGGTTGTGGTAAAGTGGGATGTTATAAGTATTTATAGGGGACTTAGTGTACTGACTGAGATCAGCTGTGAAGGTATCTATATCTAATAAGAGTAGTGTATTATAGATAACCTTACTTGCTACCACATATTTTTACCTCAGTCAGAATTATTCTGGAATAATGTGATGACTACGTTATATGTCTAGGGTATGTATATGATGAAGTGTAAGTCACAACAACAACAGACAGATAAACAATTTAATTTATTCCACCACACTTGACAACACTGTGACACTCACATACATATAACACTCTATGAGAATATCTTAAATGAGTCACTGATAACTTTTCAAATATCAATATGTATTCAGTGCTGTCATTAATGTATATGTGTCCTGATTCAAATACAAAGTGAACCAGGAATCACAATCAATTTTAATTACAAGTTATATGTACAGAATTTATCAATATGAATCTTGTAGTGACATATATTATTAATAGTATCCTATGTGTGTCAGTTGTGTAGTAGTAATATGAGGTAATACTGGTTTTGTTTTATTTTTTTTCAAGCTCTGTTGGTATTTGTCATCATGACTTCAATAGTTTGTTTCTGTTGGAACTAGTATTAGAGATGTTCTCAGTTCCTGGCATTAAAACAATTAAATTCCCCTCTCAATTTTATTTTACAATGTCATTTTAAGATGGGGGTACATAATGTTGAGCTCAGCTGGCCACATCAGCTTATCTTTCGTGATGGTGGCAGGAACAGACTCCTCTGCTCGATTTCTCCCCTGTGCTCTGGAGACACCTCACTGTTAGCTATATGGACCAAGGAGTATGCTGTCCGACTCTGGATTCAGCAAAGCTCTGACCAAGTGCTGCTCAATAACTTTAAGACCACGGTCCCTGAAACAAGAAGGTTGTACCTCCTACTTCAGAACCAATTTATACTCTAGTTCTACACTGAGCACAATACATAACAAACCTGAGTTCAGAGCGTTATGCCAACTGTCAGCTTCATCTGAAATACTTTACACCAGTATATTCCTCCTTAATGGTTACTACGCCTCTGCAATTCCAGCATTATTTCTTTCTAGTCAATAATCTAGGTGTCAGTGTACTGCTTGGCAATTCCATGTAGTTTTACTTTCCTCCGACACCTTCTGTTCAGGCTGGAGCACTATAGGCTTTACCTCATGTTCGCTACTGAACCACACATATATACAGACATAAGTATCAATTTACATTCAATTTTCATTTAAAAAGATGTCAAATATTTCAAACCTACCACAATTCATGGAAATAATACACAGTGACGTTGAATGGCAATGAATATAGCACAACTCCGATCTGCCGATGTCCCAGGCTTTTATTTGGAAAAAATATATCCTGGTGCTCAACGCACTGTTTCTTAGTAGGTTTTTTACAAGATGTGGCCCTGAACAGACGCTCTGAATTGAGTATATTCGCAGCTCTACCCAATCAGGCCATGTCTACACATCTTTTCAAAAAAGTACCCCTTCTCACGTTTCCCCTGACAACACAAGATAGTATTTATAGTCCGACTAATCGTGTTTAGCCTTACATTTGTTGCGCTCCAATCAAATAGGAGTTAACATGGAGACTCATTTCCCGTACAATGGTGGCCTAAAATTCTGCCACTGAGCGATTCTGATTTTGGTGTTGTCTGACACCCTCACTATTTTATTTTGGCTATAATTTGGTAATTCTTAGACTATTTGCGTAACGTTTAACATATTATTTGTCAGCAAGTCCTAAGGAACCCAAATATACAAATTTAAAAGAGCTAAGTGGCTGCGTTCAAAATATGCAATTTCTTCTACCTCCTGTTTCGAAGATGTGCTGTCTGGGTACTGTAATGTTTTCAAACGTAAACCAGTATAATGTCATGTTTCCCAATAAGAATTTTGTAAGTTTAAAAACCTAACTCTGGTATGGGTAGTGTTTTTATCACTGTCGATTTGAAAAAAAAGCTAGTGCTTGTGGCCTTACACGCGTGATGGTAGTAATTGTGTATCGCGCGACTCGTGTTAGTATTGCCTGTGCCTGCTTTCTGCCTCTCCCTTCTTTCTATCTTTAGTCCATCTGTCTTTTGTTTTTGGTAACATAGTGTAGAAAAAGACATGAATGGAATTTTAATTCTAGGTCAACTTGCGTATTTCAAGGTTTTTCTTAGAAATGGAGTACACTTTTTAGTATGTTTGGGAAACGCGTGTATACTGCAGAAGGCTTTACTATCAACGTGAGACGTTACAATTTGCAGACGCAGGAGAACACAAGGGGGATTTCGAGTACAGTCATTGTGACAGCACTGTTCTTTACCATTCTTCTTTCCTTTTATTAAATTTATTTGTTAGACCTTATATTGTCCTTTTAATTTATATATGTGGATGTAGAATTTCACGACAAATCCTCCCCTCTTAAAACAGACGTTATACGTCAGTCTATAATTCTACATACACATAGAGAAATTTCTTATTATTCCTGGGGTTTTGGGTGATTCTCATGACACGGATGGCGGCTTAAAAAATCCGCTCCCAAATTTGTTTTTCCACTTATATACTCTATGTTGAACTCAAAGGTCTGCATCAATAAAGACCAACGGAGTAATCTAGAATTCTCATGTCTAGCCTGTGCTAGAAACGATAAAGGTTTGTGATCCGTTTGCAACTTAAATGCCTTCCCATACAGATAAATATTGAATTTCTTTATCGCCCATATTACTGCAAGACATTCTTTTTCGCTAGTTGAGTAATTGGTTTCAGCTTTATTCAACTTTCTGCTAGCATATGCCACTGGGCTTAATTCCCCATCCAATGCATCTGATTTCTGTAGTAGAGTTGCACCTAACCCAATATTACTGGCATCCGTCCTTACTATGAATTCTTGACTTAAGTCAGGTAATTCAAAATAGGTTTGCTTGTGAGCTTTTCCTTCAATTCTTGGTAAGCCATTTCACATTGTGGTGTCCATGTAATTCGATCTGGGTTTCCTTTACGTGTCAAATCAGTTAGCGGTGCACATATGGAATTAAAGTTTTTGATATACTTCTGGTAGAAACCACATAATGAGACAAAGGATCTCACGTCCTTCTTGGTTTGTGGTCTCGGGGCTTTCTTTAGTTTCTCTAAATTCTTTGGGTCAGGGGTCATGTTTCCCTGATAAACTGTGTGCCCCAAGAATTCCAATTCTTTACATCCAACGCAACATTTGGTTGGTCGGGCTGTTAAATTCGCTTCCCTAAGTCGATTAAACAGCATGTTCAGAGAGTCAATGTGTTCCTCAAATGTTTCTGTTGCTATAAGGATATCATCCATAAAATTTGTGATGCATGGGTTATTCAGAGGGTCCAATAATTTTCTCATCATTCTAGAGAAGACACTAGGCGCATTCTTCAATCCAAATGGCAATCTATTAAACTCATAGTGTCCTTCTGAGGTACTAAAAGCTAGGTATGGTCTAACCTCAGGCTTTACTGGAATCTGATAGTATCCTTTACTCAGATCCACTTTTGAGAAATATTTAGCTTTATTTAGCCTGGCAAACAACTGATTTGTATCCGGCAATGGATCCACCTGTCCTTCTGTAATAGCATTCAGTCTCCTGTAATCTATACAGAGTCTATGTTCTCCAGAGGGCTTCCTTAAGAGTACAACACCGGAACTATACGAGGATTCACTGTGTGAAATAATTCCTTCCTTCAACAAATAGTCTATCTCTTCCTTCAAAGCTTTCTCCTTAGCAAACGGAATCGAATATGGTTTCATACAGACAGGTGAGGGGTCTATCAGTTTCATATCATATTCCAATAAGTTTGTATGCCCAGGTCGGTCTGTTAACACCTCTGCATGATTATTTAGAACCTGTTGCACTCTCTCTCTTTCTGAGTTTTCGTTAAATGTGTACTGATTTTCACCTGTGCCGCTGTCTCACAGGGGTGTAAGGGATATTCAAATGATGAAAGTGGTTCCTTTTTCATCTCCATAGCAATGGACAAGGTCAACAAGTGTGTCTCTTCCTGATGTTCTCTTTCCAAATATTTCTTCAGGAGATTCACATGATAGATTTTTTCTTTCCCCTTCTTATCTATCTTATAATTGGTTCTAGACACCTTCTCTAGAACTGTATATGGACCTTGCCATCCAATCTGTAACTTATTCTGACTCCCGGTAGAAGAAGCAGTACCTTCTCTCCCACAGCCAAATTTCTGTCTTTCGCCTTCCTGTTATAATAGGCAACATGTTTCTTCCTGGCTTGTTTCAAATTTTCATTGGCAAGTTTCCAGCCAGTTTTTAAACGAGTGGTCAGCTCATTCACATATTGGTATGAAGATGTAATATTTTCCTCTGCCTTTTCATCCGTCCACGTTCTTAACAGCGTTACATATGGACCTTTAATTGTGTGGACCTATTTGTCCATGCACCGGTATGGTCTCTTCCACTTGAAGCGCTATAGTGATGATTTGTCTTCCCAGAATTATCATTCACAAAACGACCGCTACCAATTCTTCTTTTGGGACTTTCTCCCCACTTAAAATTCTTGATGAGAGATTTCCTCTCTACATCCTCTTCCTCCAGTTTGTTTAAGTCCGATTGAGGGATTTTCGGCTTATCCTGGGGTAAGACATCTTTTTGCACTCTCTGCATAGTGGCCATTGTAAAACAGTTAAGTGAAGCTTGTCCGTGAAAAGGGGCTTCCCATTCCATTTGGTCCACTTTATCAAATTGATATTTCCTTTTATTGTCAGGCCTAATTTTGCCCCTTGGCGTGTCCAGGTCCTGATCAATGTTCCCACTTGTGGGTGTTCCCTCATGTGCTATGCTACACCTTTCTACAAAATTCTCAATGTCCCATCTTGCCTTGGGCCAATAATAATTGTGAGCCACCTTTTGTATGATGGTACCTATTTTCTCATGGTCCCCATCTGGTTTCACATGTAGGCTCCTTATTAAGTCTGTCCTATATCTTTTAGGAAGTACCAGCTGTCCCTGACCTTTGGATCTAGCTCCAGTCTTCCTATACATCAACTTGTTTTTCATGTAAAAATCTCCCTTGCCTGGAGTTGTATGACAAGTTGACAATTTCCTGAAACAAGGCTTGAGTGTTTTATCCCCAGCCTGTGCCTTCCTCATCTCTTCTGGAGTGGTATCCAACATAATATCCTCCTCCTTTCTTGAGGTCGACCTGACCTGACGGGTGGCCATATACACAGGTTTCCTTCTGCAACGGTCAGTGTCATGATTGTCCATCTGACAATTTTTACACCACCTTTTCCCTTGGTTGAAAGATTTTCTTTCATCATATTTCCTTTCATCGAATTGTGGGATTTTATTTTTATTGTCATACCGTGGCCTATCAAATTGGTGCTTACCTTTGTTTTGATCCCTAGGATCAAATTTATTAAAGTTCTGTGGTGTCCTAAAATTATCCACCTGTTTCTTTTTATTACCTGTTACTTCTGCCTGAGCTGCTTGATACCTTTCAGCAACATTTAGCAACTCACCCAGCCTCTCTGCACCTTGTTCCATGAGAAACTTTCTCAGGTCTGGAGCCATGGACTCTCTTAATTGTTCTATAAGGATCATTTCCTTAAGATCTTGGGTTTTCCCCAGAGAAGTCCATTTCTCCAAGTACGTCTCTATTCGTGCAGAGAACTGGTGATAGGTTTCACCTGACAGTAGTTTAGCATTCCTAAATTTTTTCCTATAAAATTCTGCGTTCTTTTCATATCTTAACAAAAGAGCCTGCTTTAGCATGTCATAATTTTCCTGATCACCTCTGCTCATTTTGGCAAAAACTTCATAAGCTGCCCCACGAAGTCCTTGAGATAACTTTAAGCTCCACCTTTCTCTCTCTAACCCATATGTGGTAGCTAATAGTTCATACCTATTTAGATAGCTCTCTATATCATCGTCTTTCTCAACAAAATGATCTAAATGAAAATTCATAGCTGAGGTTGAGGCTCCCTGGCTAGCAGTGACATCAGAGGTAAAGGGACTGGCACCATTTTCAGGAGCATGGCCTTGAAACTCAAACTCCCTTAGTCGTAACTCATGTTCCCTTTGTAATCTCTTCTCCTCCTTTTCTGCTTCCCTCTCTGCAGCTAATTTCATCTCTTCCCTTTCTGCAGCCTGTCTTCTTTCCTCGGCTTCCCTTTCTGCAGCTAATCTTTTGCCTTCTCTTTCTGCTTCCAATTTCTTAGCCTCAGCCTCAATCTGCAACCTCTTAGCCTCAGCCTCAATCTGCAACCTCTTAGCCTCTTTTTCAGCCTCTATTCTCTTATCTTCGGCCAATCTTTCAGATTCTAATTTTCTTTCGGCCTCTTTTTCTAATCTTCTTTCTTCCCGTTCAATATATTTGTCACATTCAGCAGTGACATAAGCAATCATAATTTGCCCGTCCATGCCTAACTCTTTCGCAGTCTGTACAGCAGCAGATCGAAATTTTGCCAGGTCGGCCATTGTCTAACAGATAAATGTCTAAAATATTTAACTAAACAATTTTATCTATGACTAATTAACTCAGGACAACACAGGCACTGTGAGCTCAACCTTATTTATTTTCACCCAAGGATACCTTTTAATTCTTATATTCCCTGAAGTGAATTACCCCCAATATTTTTAATAGGGAAAGATTCAAAATCCCAAGAGCGAGACCCCAATATATGTGGTAAAGTGGGATGTTATAAATATTTATAGGGGACTTAGTGTACTGACTGAGATCAGCTGTGAAGGTATCTGTATCTAATAAGAGTAGTGTATTAGTGTGTTACCGGGGCCCGAAAGGGGAGCAAAGAATAGTAACACTGCACCCTACCACGCATGTCGTAAAAAGCGACTAAGGAGGGTATGGGCATGGGGCTGTTTACCCCATCCCGTAAAAACTTCGCACAGTGGGCTGATCACCTGCTTGCCAACCAATCCGATTACGGAAACAATGATAGATTGTTTGGTCTGTTTTTGTTCCACAAAGACGCCACTAGGCGTGGTGGAAACAGCGATAGATTGATCAATTTGTTGTTGCCCTAAGACGCCACTAGGCGTACTGGCCACATACTGCTTTGCCGGTTGATGGCTAAGGATGGAAGAAGAAGAAGAAGAATTACCCCCAATATTTTTACTAGGGAAAGATTCAAAATCCCAAGAGCGAGACCCCAATATATGTGGTAAAGTGGGATGTTATAAATATTTATAGGGGACTTAGTGTACTGACTGAGATCAGCTGTGAAGGTATCTATATCTAATAAGAGTAGTGTATTATAGATAACCTTACTTGCTACCACATATTTTTACCTCAGTCAGAATTATTCTGGAATAATGTGATGACTACGTTATATGTCTAGGGTATGTATATGATGAAGTGTAAGTCACAACAACAACAGACAGATAAACAATTTAATTTATTCCACCACACTTGACAACACTGTGACACTCACATACATATAACACTCTATGAGAATATCTTAAATGAGTCACTGATAACTTTTCAAATATCAATATGTATTCAGTGCTGTCATTAATGTATATGTGTCCTGATTCAAATACAAAGTGAACCAGGAATCACAATCAATTTTAATTACAAGTTATATGTACAGAATTTATCAATATGAATCTTGTAGTGACATATATTATTAATAGTATCCTATGTGTGTCAGTTGTGTAGTAGTAATATGAGGTAATACTGGTTTTGTTTTATTTTTTTTCAAGCTCTGTTGGTATTTGTCATCATGACTTCAATAGTTTTTTTCTGTTGGAACTAGTATTAGAGATGTTCTCAGTTCCTGGCATTAAAACAATTAAATTCCCCTCTCAATTTTATTTTACAATGTCATTTTAAGATGGGGGTACATAATGTTGAGCTCAGCTGGCCACATCAGCTTATCTTTCGTGATGGTGGCAGGAACAGACTCCTCTGCTCGATTTCTCCCCTGTGCTCTGGAGACACCTCACTGTTAGCTATATGGACCAAGGAGTATGCTGTCCGACTCTGGATTCAGCAAAGCTCTGACCAAGTGCTGCTCAATAACTTTAAGACCACGGTCCCTGAAACAAGAAGGTTGTACCTCCTACTTCAGAACCAATTTATACTCTAGTTCTACACTGAGCACAATACATAACAAACCTGAGTTCAGAGCGTTATGCCAACTGTCAGCTTCATCTGAAATACTTTACACCAGTATATTCCTCCTTAATGTTTACTACGCCTCTGCAATTCCAGCATTATTTCTTTCTAGTCAATAATCTAGGTGTCAGTGTACTGCTTGGCAATTCCATGTAGTTTTACTTTCCTCCGACACCTTCTGTTCAGGCTGGAGCACTATAGGCTTTACCTCATGTTCGCTACTGAACCACACATATATACAGACATAAGTATCAATTTACATTCAATTTTCATTTAAAAAAGATGTCAAATATTTCAAACCTACCACAATTCATGGAAATAATACACAGTGACGTTGAATGGCAATGAATATAGCACAACTCCGATCTGCCGATGTCCCAGGCTTTTATTTGGAAAAAATATATCCTGGTGCTCAACGCACTGTTTCTTAGTAGGTTTTTTACAAGATGTGGCCCTGAACAGACGCTCTGAATTGAGTATATTCGCAGCTCTACCCAATCAGGCCATGTCTACACATCTTTTCAAAAAAGTACCCCTTCTCACGTTTCCCCTGACAACACAAGATAGTATTTATAGTCCGACTAATCGTGTTTAGCCTTACATTTGTTGCGCTCCAATCAAATAGGAGTTAACATGGAGACTCATTTCCCGTACAATGGTGGCCTAAAATTCTGCCACTGAGCGATTCTGATTTTGGTGTTGTCTGACACCCTCACTATTTTATTTTGGCTATAATTTGGTAATTCTTAGACTATTTGCGTAACGTTTAACATATTATTTGTCAGCAAGTCCTAAGGAACCCAAATATACAAATTTAAAAGAGCTAAGTGGCTGCGTTCAAAATATGCAATTTCTTCTACCTCCTGTTTCGAAGATGTGCTGTCTGGGTACTGTAATGTTTTCAAACGTAAACCAGTATAATGTCATGTTTCCCAATAAGAATTTTGTAAGTTTAAAAACCTAACTCTGGTATGGGTAGTGTTTTTATCACTGTCGATTTGAAAAAAAAGCTAGTGCTTGTGGCCTTACACGCGTGATGGTAGTAATTGTGTATCGCGCGACTCGTGTTAGTATTGCCTGTGCCTGCTTTCTGCCTCTCCCTTCTTTCTATCTTCAGTCCATCTGTCTTTTGTTTTTGGTAACATAGTGTAGAAAAAGACATGAATGGAATTTTAATTCTAGGTCAACTTGCGTATTTCAAGGTTTTTCTTAGAAATGGAGTACACTTTTTAGTGTGTTTGGGAAACGCAGAAGGCTTTACTATCAACGTGAGACGTTACAATTTGCAGACGCAGGAGAACACAAGGGGGATTTCGAGTACAGTCATTGTGACAGCACTGTTCTTTACCATTCTTCTTTCCTTTTATTAAATTTATTTGTTAGACCTTATATTGTCCTTTTAATTTATATATGTGGATGTAGAATTTCACGACAATGGTATTTATTCAGGACGCCCCAGAGTTCCCTGGGAGGACAACATTAGACACTCTCTGAAGGATCGAGGACTAGAATGGAACAAGGCTAGGAGGAAGACAGCCGATATGATTATATGGCGCTGTTTCTGGTCAACCTCTACACCACAGGTTAGAAAAGGAACGACTAAAGACTCAAAAAAAGTGTGTCATGAACTTTGAACACGGCTTTTATTGTTGTTTTAGCTATTTCATAAGGTGTCTTCATACATAAGAAAAGTGTTAAAAACAGACCTACTTAGTGAATTAAACAACATAGTTGCGTAGTGTATAACTAAAACAAATAGTACTATACCCTAGCTTGTACAGCTATCATCATCAGTTCTCTTCAGCTCTTAAGTAGAACATGCTTTAACAAATTCACAATCAGCATGTGCCGTGCCATCAGTTCCTGATCTATCCATGTCTTCCTCACACTTTTCATTTCTGTCTCCAGTACTCTTCTCCATGTGTTTTTGATCGATCTCTCTCTCTCTCTCTCTCTCTCTCTCTGGGGATTCCAGAACAAAAACTGCCTTCCAAGGCTTTCAGTATACTTAAGTGTGTGTGGGTGTGTGTGTCCTATTCATCGCCTGCATCTCCTTAGTAGAGCTATAGTAAATCACAAATAATGTGCGCCGATGACAACAAACTAAGGGTATCAATCCCAATGATTCTTGGTACTAATAAACACCTCAACGTAAAGAAATAAACTGTTAAATATTTCGTTTTGAAAAGTCAATAGGCGGGTAATACAACGAGCAAACCAAGTGCTCACAGACAACATTATAAATAAAGGAATAATTAAATATAATTCTTAGTCCTAGAACAAAATTTCAAATTGCAGAATTCATGAAGATAGAAAAAAATATATATATGTAATAATGTACAGAATGTGTGTGTTTATGCGTGAGTGTGTGTTTATATCAGCCTGAAAATGTGTATATGTGACGCATGCTTGTTTTCGTAGGTTATGTGTGCGTGGAAATTATGTGTAAAGCAGCCGAACGAGAGACAGACACGTAGAAGCACACAATCATAATAACAACAAAATCACCTTACAGACACCTTTAACACAGACGGCTTCAGTGGTTCCCAGTTTACAAGGAGTTCCATCTTCTGCCTTGTCAGCCAAGTTGGCGTAGAAGTGGACACCTTTAGCCCGACAAGACAGCTTGCATGCATCGTTGGCTGAGGAAAATATCATCAGTGAGAGTAAAAAGCAGAAAGCTGTCAATCTTCATCATCATCATTTCCATTTTCGCTCCCCGCGGAGTACGGGGTCACCGCTGCAACTGGTTCTCTTGTAGGAAGCCAGCACAAAAGCATGCATATACTCTTGCTGTTGTAGTTTCTGCACCTATTTGTTTTACACGGTGAGGTTGCCAGCCCCTTGCGCTACTTCTTATTAGTCGCCTCATACGATATGCCTGAGAACAATAGAACTATGCTTTCACTATCTCATCAAAGAACTTCCTACGGGGAGCTACACGGATTCGAACCGGAACCAATTATTAATAGCGACGATATCTACGTCAAAATTTAAGAAATTTGTAGCCAAACACACACAGTACCTACACACACACAGAGAGACAGGAGGAGAGAAGACAAAATAGGTAGTTCCATAGCTGATACTACCGTAGGGCAGCGAAGTGTTATAGACTTTACTGCACTAGGTACAGCATCGAGAGTTGGGGTGACCAACTCCCTTTCTCGCTGCTTTTTCCTGTCCTAACTCAAGATCAAAATAAGGTATCCATTTACATCGTAAGGATATTTCCCGAGATTTAAACCAGTGATTCCACCCTACATTACAGCTTTGCACACAAGAAATTAGCAGGGGATTATTGTGATTATACTAATTTTGACGGGGATGTTAAAAGCACACAATAAAGCCTAATGTTTAAAAAGGCTGTGTTTTCCTCTCATCATTTGTGTGAGTAGGTATGTGTGTTGTTTGAGCGCGCGAGTTTGCGTTTTCTATCTCTAACAGTAGAACTGCAATGCCAGTAAAAGTGTTCTTGCTATAAGTATAAATATAATTGTGGAAACAAAAACACTATTGTTTGTTTTGTTTTTTATCCATATTTATTGCTTCGTTTATTTAGCGTTTCTTGAAACTATCAATAAAAAGTTAGTATACATATCTATTGTATTATGTTTTTATCATAATATATCTTCTCTTATCACATATTTTATTTATAAATGTAGCTTGCTACAGTGCATCTCGTACGTATCCCAGCAGGCACCTACACAAAATCAAAGTGGGTTAGCTGCCCTTGCCAACCTCGGCTTCTGTGATATAATCCGCTGTAATTTATATACTCTGATTTGACAAGGTGGCGTTTCACAACTGCTCAGGTCTGTCACTGCACATATTTTTATAAGGCATCACTCGCCATTCCAGTGTTTGTTGAGGACGGAAAGATAATTAAAGATAGGGAATAGTCAATTACAGAAGAAAAATCTGTCTCGCCTGCTTAAAACAACAATCCTATTCAATAACTCTGTTTTGACGATATCATAAATAAAGAGGTTTAACAGTAACATGTGTGTCCCGCCAGGATTAATGCCCTTTACAGCAGACGTCGACATAATGTTTCACGGAAATGTGGTATAAATATAACAGCGGCCAACACTTGAATAAACTTGTATAAATCTAAACATGACGCTTACAGGTAGTCTTTATAAATACAACTGAATAATCAACGCAGTTGTTTTTAAATCAGCACAGCTTCATTTTGTTTCTAATATTAGCAACGCAAAGCACATTTTTTGCATGCAGATATGCTTCAGACATATTTTACAGCACAAGGAAAAACCTGCTGAACATGCATTGCAATTACAGGTGCCTTAATTTACTCATATAATCTGCGAACATTTATCTAATAGTATCAGTTGTGTTTGTTTATTCCGAGCCCACACACAAGAACTGCCTGTTTAGATATCTAAAACGTTGTTCCAGTTTCTGTTCTCTTTTTTTTTTTTTTTTTTTTTTTTTTTGAAGTTAGAAATCAACATGTACATTGACGATGAATAAGGAATATGGTCTGAATTATTAGAGCTGGTTCATCTGATGAAAGCTGCAGTGGCGTAGAAAAAGTATTGGCCGGTTTTCCATAGACGTACAGAATGATAAATTTATTGTGAGCAACTTTGGAGAATGGGTCCGTCCTTATGATAAAAGATAATGTTCTCTATGTAAGCATTTAAAGTAGAAATGATTTAAAGACCTTATGACTTATTATAACTTCGATGTTAGCCAAATGGGACAATCAACGTCGAATTATGGGAAGGCCGTTGTCTGACTGCCTATGGCAATGATTAAGGTGCTCAGTGGGCGATATTGTCTTAAAACACTGACAGCTGGAAGGTTTAATTTCTGTACCACTAGATAGTATAGCGATCCTTTTTTTACCATTGTACGTCACTGCAAGTGAGATGACAAGTAATTCACTTGTAACAAACACATATAAAGAATAACACATAGCACGCAAAACTGTATTACATTATTCTCATGATATGTTTCAGTTGATCATTAAGACTTACTTTCATACAGTTCACAGACAGGGATATTCTGAATCTTCTTTCTATGAAAAAAGACTACTTCACTAATATTATCTCCATTAAATATATATGATAACAATTCATCAGTTATATTCCTTAGATTACCAATCCGTCCACAATAATGAGTGATATGGCACTTTTCTATACTCCCCCTCTCTCCCTTTCTCTCTCTCTATCTCTCTCCCGCTCTCTCTCTTTATCTCTCTCTCTCTCTTCTTCGCGTGCTTTCTTTAAGTTTTCTCAGGCACGCAATGATTACCACATTGACATGGCGCTTGCGTACTTTTTATTTTTTACTTTTTATTTATTTATTTTCTCTTTTTTTTTTTTTTTTGCAGCTTAAATGCTAAATTACAAAATTTCTCTAATCTTCCATTCCACCACCCAGCAGTTTTTATCCATCAGGCGTTCTTAATTTTATCAATTTTTATATCGCTTCCGTTTTAAAGCTGTCAAATTTATCTTATGTTATAATACCGTTTTAAGTGTTCTGCATTCTTTACTGATTTCCCTTCCTAAACAAAAAAACGCTTAACGTTATTTTCCCACCCTCCTTTGGTTGAGATCAAGGGTATATAACTAGGCAAGAATTTATGTGGAAGTAAGCTATAAGTGTAGGAGTAACTTACGGTGAATTAAAGGTTCCCACACATACTGCTTGCCTGAGAAAATTCTGGAGTCATACTGTGAGCAGGATCTCTGATGATTTGATGGTTGCTCTGGAGGACACGCCTAGGATATATATAAAAAAATTGATGTAGCGTGGTTTTTATGATTGTCTTGTTTATTTTCTGATAAGAACTTCTTCCATTAAAAAAGAAACTAGCAACATCATCATTTCGTTTTTTGTTTTTGTTTTTTTTTTTTGCTTCCTATAGGGGAAAAACTACAGAAAGTTGAAAGCTTCAATTATTTAGGCAGTAAAATGACTCAGGATGGCGACACAACAAGAGAAATTCATACTAGAATTGCTTTGGCAGCCAGCGCCTTCAATAGATTATCTAACATTTGGAAATTACGATCATTGAATATACATACTGTATACCGCTCCACCTATGTCCCAGTCTTGACATACGGATGCGAGTCATGGGCAATGACTACAACCCATAAAAGCCAGATCCACACCTCAGAAATGAGGTATCTGAGGAAGGTGGTTGAAGTAACAAGAAGAGACATGGTACGCAACCAGACGATACGTCAAGGCCTTAAATCCTACCTCCTGCAGACCCAAGTAGAACAGTCCCAATTAAGATGGTTTGGCCAAGTCTGCAGAATGGGAGAAGATCGGATACCACGACAAGCATGGGAAACAAAGAGCCAAGGATCCAGACCCCGAGGACGACCCAGAGTCCGCTTGGAGGACAACATTAGACAATCTTTGAAGGATCGAGGACTAGAATGGAACCAGGCCAGGAGGAAGACAGACGATAGGATAGTCTGGCGCTCTCTCTTCCAAACCTCTACACCTCACGGTAGAAGGGGAACGACTAAGTAAGTAAGTAAGAATATACATACCAAGCTTCGTCTGTTTAATTCAAATGTTATCTCAGTGTTAACATACGGCTGTGAGAGTTGGAAAATAACAAAATCATTGGAGAACAAGCTGAATACATTCGAGAACAAATGTCTTAGAAAACTCATGAACATCAGTTGGAAAGAATTCAAGACTAATCGACAAATAAGAGAAGACTCTAGGCAGAAATATGTCTCCAACTATATAAGGAAAAGATGATGGTCATATATCGGTCATGTCCTACGAATGCAAAACAACAGAATACCATTGCAGGCACTCACTTGGGTTCCTAAGGGTAAGAGGAAAAAAGGAAGACCAAAAGAAACACTCAGAAGAACAATAATAAGAGAAGGAAGAACGTTGGGATTAAACAATGTGCAAGAGCTAAGAGGAGTGGCGTCACAACGTAAAACCTGGAGAGCACTGGTTTCTGCCTTATGCGCCGTGTTTGGTGCTTAAAGAATTTATTATTATTATGGAGCATGGAGTTTCCACTGTGGATGGCCGCCTTGCAGGAAGATGGTATCAACGAATTCATATGCTCTTGCAGCGGGGTTTTTTGTAGAAATTTGTTTTACATGATGAGGTTGCCACTCCCATGCACAACCTCAGATTAGTCACATGTTACGACATGCGCGAGAAGAGTAGTAATTCTGATCTTTCTTGGTCACCGCTGAGACCCCCAGAAACTAAACAAGGCAACTAGCACGACCATCACGTTGGGGCACGGAGACGCCACTGCAGCTGGTACCCTTACTGGGGGCCTGCACAAAACATTCACGGGCTGTTGCAGCAGTGGCTTCAGTAGCATTTTGTTTTACAGCCCCATGACACACTGACATAAACCGCCTTGTACGTCATACCTGGAGGGGAGGTGATAGTCTTATTTTTTTTCTTTGTCTCATCATGTCAAACAAAATACTACAGACACCGCTGCTGCAAGAACATGTGAATGGTTGGTACAGGCGTCCTGTAAGGGGATCAGCTACAGATGTGGCTCTATGCTTCATTGGGAGTAACAAGGAAAAAGATGACATATCCAGTGTCATCCGTGCGACACTGGCGGTCAGTGTGACCAGATGAGTACCGATGGAGCAGGAGATGAGAGAAGGACGCTGGCGATGGATGGCACACGCGTTGAGAAAACTTCTTGATAACATTAGCAAATAGTTTTTGGTCTGAAATCCACAGCGTGTCAGCAGCATAGAGAGACTGAAGAACACATGTTGAAGAGAAGACGAGATAAAAATGACAATGATGAGTAATACTGGAAAACACTTTGAGCTGATGGCACGTGACAGCAAGACTTGGCATTCGTCCGATGAAATGCTTATGCTTCTTGGGGAACTTAACTGTAATTAATGAATGAATGAGTGAATGAGTGAATGAATGAGTGAGTGAATGAGTGAGTGAGTGAGTGAGTGAGTGAGTGAGTGAGTGAGTGAGTGAGTGAGTGAGTGAGTGAGTGAGTGAGTGAGTGAGTGAGTGAGTGAGTGAGTGAGTGAGTGAGTGAGTGAGTGAGAGAGTGAGTGAGTGAGTGAGTGAGTGTGAGTGAGTGAGTGAGTGAGTGAGTGAGTGAGTGAGTGAGTGAGTGAGTGAGTGAGTGAGTGAGTGAGTGAGTGAGTGAGTGAGTGAGTGAGTGAGTGAGTGAGTGTGAGTGAGTGAGTGAGTGAGTGAGTGAGTGAGTGAGTGAGTGAGTGAGTGAGTGAGTGAGTGAGTGAGTGAGTGAGTGAGTGAGTGAGTGAGTGAGTGAGTGAGTGAGTGAGTGAGTATATCCATTGTGGTGCCGGGATAAAACCTAAACAATTCATTGGACAGAATGGGTTAAAACATGTAAACAACACCAGTACTGGAAAAGTAAACTATTTAACAGTTGTATACTGACGCTACATTATTTCAGTGACGGCCTTCTCCGGACCCCAATAGTAAGGTTAGCAGACTCTTGAAGGTTGAGAGAATTTTTATAACAGAAGTTACATACGCTATGTAAATCTGTAAAATTGGCACGCATACCACGTGCCTTTCACCTTTATCCCACTATCAGTTTTATTGCAGTAATCACATAGTTCAGCAGTGTTGTCTTATGTATACATTACTCTACTTTATATCGGCCGTAATTCCTTATCATTACAACATTACATTTCCAGTGAGTGGCGCTGACGATAATTTCCCTCTACAACTGAACTTCTGTTGAGCGATTTTGTACTGCCTGTTTGCTAAATCATCTTGTCCAGCATTCCCCGATCTTCCCTCTGTGCTTTCCTCCTCTTCTTGTGTACTTTGTCTTTCTTCGTTGTGGCCAAGTTTCTGAACTTTCCTTTCTTTGCATTTCCCCACGAATTTTTCATGTCATCCTTTTATGTCAGTTAAAAAAAAAAGATTGTCTCATAGCAGATTCTGCCACAGGAGCGAAGTGTTAACTTAACTATAGTAGGTCCAGCATCGTGAGGTCAGGTGACCAGCTCCCTTCCTCGCTGCCTTTTCCTTCCCTCTCCAAAATAAAGCCAGGTACTCATTTACAAATTTTTCTTCTTCCTACTGGAACGTGACACCCGCGTGTTATGAGCCCGGAACCTGTGCCGCGAGAGGTCAGTGCACTCGTCACTATACCAATCGGGTGTTCTGTTTTACTTAGTATTGACGGTTCTCTTTCTTGCTGTCTTTGCTTCTCTAACTCAAGAGCAAAGCCAGTACCCATTTAAAGGTGGTGAGCGAAACTACCTGATTTCCAATTATAATTTCAATGCTGAAAAGCCAAAATAATGCAGACCTGGATGACCTAGAGTAGTGTTCCACAAACTATGCCAACGAGTCAAAACAGTTGTGATTCAATGGATCCCACCTCATTGTAACATCCCCAGCAATGACAGACTGGCATAGGAAGGTGGAAAGCTACCTCAACTTGATGCAAGTATAAGTTTCGAAGAGGCAAAGAGTTTTATCAGAATTAGATTATGCATGGAGGCATATCTGGAGTCATCCTTATATGACCACCAGCACAATGCTACAATATATGTTAGTGGACGTGAACCTATGTCTGTGAGGCTAATTACATCCTCACTGACTCTTGAAACCATCCACACACTTCCAGGGTTTCCCCCTGTGGTGAAATTTGTTGAGAACCCAGCATTGCACACTAAGCTTGGAGAAGTCACTTGAGCCCCAGGCGTAATTCTTTGGCTTGGTTGACTGCATGTAGAAGGGTCTCACTATGGATCCAATGATAGGCAGGGGAAGCTGAGAAGTGGCTCAGTGCAGAACGTGACAATTCCTTGGGAGAGCCCAGAACCAGAGTACAGTATTTTAGCTCTGCATAGTTGGAGAACCCCCTTGGATGGCGCGGAATGCACAGTATGCCACACACTTCTTACTGCTAGCTTGGGACCAGATGTGACAATCCTTTAAATGCAAGCCAAGCTGGAGGAACTGGAGCTCATGACTTCAACTCAACACGTTTCGGAATGACAGAAAAGCCACAGGAAAAGTCTAGATCTATAGTGTAGATAATACCAAGGAGTCTTCAACTTGGTATTGGCTGCAAAAGAGAAAGAAACTCAGCAGCCCTAGCAAAACAACAACAACAAAATCAGAATTAGATACAGAAACAAATGGGATGCATAGCATCCAGGTCACACTCACAATGATGCATACTACCAGCTCAACAGAAGAGAACAAGTGGTAATCTTCAGACTCCGCACTGGCCACACCAGATTGAGATACCATCTATCCAACAAGCTAAATATAGGAACTACCTATCAGTGTAACAGTGGCACTGATAAAACGACTAAGGGAGCCGCGCTAGCGTAGTGGTTACAATACCGCTCTGGCGACCGGGTGATGCAGGATCAAACCCGGGCGACGGCATTTGAGGATTTTTCGTCGACCGGGATTTGGACTGGATTAACTCGAGACCTGGCGAGGACATTTGAAGGAGTGTCGTCGACCAGGGACTGGCGGCTCCTGAGCCGACCCAGCTGCAATGGGTACCTCCGAAATCGGCGAGTCTTTTGCCTGAATGGCGAGGGACATTTGTCTCTGTACAAGAAATAAAGGGATACTCACGTAAAATCAATGTCAGGTTAGACATTAAAAAAAAATAACCTGAGATTTCGCCTCGAGTATTAGCGGGCGAACGCAAAAAACAAAAAAAAAAAAAAATAAAACGACTGCTGAGCATCTGCTTCAAAGATTCCCAACATATGAGGAACAGAGAAAGCAGATATGGTCGTCACCATTACCATTCCTGAAAAACCTCTACCGATATGCAAATAGCCTCAAGCTGACCACTGCTTTCTTTGAAAACATTCTAGTGGACGTCTGAGAGTGTACGAAGACGAAGAAGTGGATACCGTTGCTTCGAGAAGCAAGCACTCTAAACACTGCCGATCAACGATGTTTGATAATTCAAGAAATTTCACATTACCACATGATATTATTAAAATCATCAATGACAAGCTAATAAAACTTACAGAAAAGATGCAACAAAAATAAAGAAACAACACAAAGGCTAATAAAACACTTATTACAGAGTGCGTATTTATATTAGCAATGAAGATTATTAAAATACGTTTGCACGACGTATCTTTTTCAAACATGGAATAACTGTTCAGTGTGTCAACATTGTTTCCTTAATTCGTGTATGCCTGGAGGGGTACAGCTGGCCGTGTATTTTTGCGTTGAAAACGTTAATGCTATTTCTATACAAAACAAGAAAATACATTCACGGAGTAAATGTGAGCAAGCCGTGTATACAAATAGCCTTATAACCAGTCTATAGTTTATACAATTCCAGTGCTTTTGAAAGGGTTCATAAATACGAAAATAGATTTCTACACAAGAGCTGTATTCATGGGCAGAAAGCTCGATATTGATTTAGTCGAAAAAAATAGGGGAAATAGGGAACAGAAATACACCGACTCAGTTTTATAGCAAGGTACAGTGTGGAAAGAATTAGTAAATAAATGAGTGAATAAATAAGTGAAGGAAAGGCATTAATAAATGAATACGTGAAAGAACGCAAGATGGAAAGAATGAACGGAACGAAAGAAAACAAGATTTTTAAAAAAGACAGAAAGAAAGAAAGAAAGAAAGAAAGAAAGAAAGAAAGAAAGAAAGAAAGAAAGAAAGAAAGAAAGAAAGAAAGAAAGAAAGAAAGAAAAGAAAGAAATCCAGCAAGAAAAGATAAGAAATATAACAATACCTTAAGTCTGCAGACTTTTATTTCAGAGCTGCTTCCATTGCACCAGGTCGTGTTGACTTGCAAGCTGTTTTAAAACAGATTGATGAATAGATCGTTGAATTGATGTGTGTATCGTCGAATTGATAATTGATTGCATTTTGTTGTATTTTTAAAGAAAAAAGATGACTGATGTATGGATATAATAGTAAATGTTGGATGATCTTTGTATCATGCCATCTTTCAACATATTTCAATTTATGTTTCAAGAATATCCCTATTCTCTCGTTTTCAAGTGCACGTCTCAATGTGTAATTGTACCAATGAAGTTCTGCCTCTTTCAGAGTCCGACAATGTAAACACATTTATAGAGTAACTCCTTATTTTCTGGTTCAATATTCATCTGTTTCAACAACGTCAGGGCGTCTACTAGTGTCTAACAGCTTCCTTCATGTTTCATCATTCAAGTCATGTGAACTATTCTGGCGCGCATTCTTCTTCCTTTCTCTAGCATTGTTGCGTCTGGTGCATTCTCTCCGTTCTCTTACTTATGAGTACTTACATGTGATCTCCTCTTGTCAGTATTCATCATCATTATCGTCATAATTTTCCTGTCCGCTCCCGATGGAGCATGCAATTACCACTGCAGGTGGCCCACTTGCAGGAAGCCTGCACAAAACACTCACATGCTCTTGCAGAGTTTGTCTCTCTAGCAATTAGTTTTGCAGGATGAGGTTGCCAGTCTCATGCACAACCTCATATAATTTTACCTTCTACGACATGCCTAAGGGAGTAGTGGACGTATTCTTTCTTTAACTCATAAGACACCCCCAGAAACTATATGGGGCCTTGGCAGTATTACCCCTGGCTAACTGAGGAGTTCAAGGAGTTACTACAAGTAGTTCGGGAGCTGCGCTGGTGTAATGGTTACCACATTGCGCTGGCGATCAGGTGCTCAAGATTCAAGCCCGGGCGAGTGCATTTGAAGAAGTGTCATCCACCGGGATTTTGACTGAATAACCTGAACGGCTCCTGAGAGAAACCCTCTGTGGATGGGAAGAAGCGAAGCTCCTGACCGGGTTGGAAGGAAAGTCCACAGGCGCCCCAGCCTCGCAATGACATTTCATTGGGCCGAAGAGCTGAAAGCCCAAGTGCCACTGGTTAAGAAAAAAAATTACTGCAAGTTCTTCTATCAATAAACTAACCCTTTCTCCGCCAAACATTGTCTGTTGTACTAATTAATTACATTTGTATCTCTCTACCAAGGTGCAACATATTTCCTAACTTATTTCCTATTGCTCATACATTTCGCCTTGACAGTTACGTTTGTGCTATACCGTCGATGCATGTGATCATCTTTGGATTTGCCACCTTTTGCTTCTCTCGTGCTCCTACTGAGATATTGCCTCTGCTGTGTGTAATAAATTTTTTATGGAACATGTTCTTTCCGTCTTCTGAGTTAATTGTTTCACAATTATTTCCTAAATTTAACGTGTGACCGTTTCTGTTTATGCGTGTATTCTGAGTTTCAAAGTTCCAAAAGTTTTATTCTGCCATTGTGTATCTCTCTAAATAGCTTTAGACTGCTTTCACTAATAATCTTCATCGCGTGTTTTCTCATACTCAACTTTCTTAACTTCAGTTTCATTTAAGTCAACTTCGGCTATCTTCCCCGTCATACAACCTTTCCTAATAAGCGCTGTCGTAAAACTATTGTTAAAGATGACGAAAGGAAGGTCTCATTTCTTCCCTAATACAACAGTGCAATTCCATACTCCTAAACCTGGCTCATTAACACTATCAGCATCTTTGAGCTCAGTTGTTTTAAATGTCTGTATTTCCCTATAGTGTGATTTCCTCTTATTATCGATTCCATCGCTTTCATGACGCAGGGTTTCATAATCATCGTGCTCTTTACCACACAAATTCACGCAGTGTGTCTATCCTTATCTAACTGAACAGTCTGATCTCCAGTGGTTACGTTTTTGTCTTAAACGACCTGTGCCCTACACCTTGGCATGTATAACAACGTAGCATTTGTCTCTTACGTGGCTGTTGTTGTTTTTTTGTTTTTTGTTTTTTTTGTAATCTGTGTGTCCAGCTCCTAACAGGGTACCTGGAAGGGCAGCATAAATAAAGAATGACGTTCTGTCTGATGTTGACATTATCTGTTTCCATGTTTGTATCTTCTCGATTGTGTTGTACCTACTGTGTGACATCTACGACGAACTCCATTATCTACATTTCTGTCGTTTGTCAACGTCTGCACAGCATTCTCTGAAATTTTCCTAATTTTCTTATCAGCCTCTTTTCATGTGCCCATTTGATAGACAGTCAAACAGGCCAAATTTAAAAAAAAATCATCAGTGCAATATCCACTTCTTCCTGAATATTTGGCTCTTTGGTTCAATAATGTTTTCCGTCAACATAGCTGATCTATCTTGAAATATGTTAATGAGCTCATTGATAATTTGTTTAATTTATTATTGTTTCTTTAGTTAGTGGTAATTATCTTAGGTCTCTTTCTTTATTTCAGCTTCTCCAGAAGTGGACATATGCACCATTAATGTGTTTTAAACTATTGTGTAAGACACTACATTTTGCTCTATACTGCAGAATGTCTGCGGTAAATTACTAGAAAAGATCGTAGCGAGAAAAATAATGAACCACCTCGAAAATGCACAGATCCTCCCTGATACCCTGGGAAGCTATAGGTCCATGAAAGTAACATGGGGTAACGTTGGAATATTTGCTTATGATATACGAGGGGTTCCAGAGTAAACGAGAAACGGTTGCTGTAGCAATTGACCTAGAGGATGCTTATAACAGTGTGAACTTTTAAACCTTAATGAACTATAATGGCTTGCGGTGTTAACCCTTGGCTAACAAGATGGATAGCAGATGCCTTAACTGCGAGATAAGTTGCATTTCGCTTGGGTACATGGACATCAGAACCAATGCACATGTGCCCGGGACTACCCTAGGGTTCTCCACTATCACCTATGCTGTTTGACATCTACACAGCAAAAGTAGCCACCATTCAGCCAACTGGGCTTGGACGAAAATTGATTTTTGCATATGACATACTCGTTTGCAGGACTGGTTCTGATCGCCAAGAAATGGTCAATAGCGTAAACGGGACACTACATGAGGTAGGTAAATGGTGCGAGGAAACTAGCTGTAACGTCAATCCCAACAAGGCCTGCGTGATGTGGTGCTCCTTGAACAACTCCACCGTGAAAGCAGATATTACTTTCAATGGACAGAAAGTTGAAAGGCAAGACAAGCTGAAGTAACTTTGAGTAACATTTGATCGCGTATCGTATAAGCACAATGTTGATCACATCATACAGAAGTGCAGGAGAGGTCTGCAGCCCTATAAATAATGGCCGCAGCGCACCTGAAGCAGAGATTACTATTTCTCCTGTATCATCAGCTAGTCATATCGGTAATCGAGTATGGGCTGGGAATACTCACGCTGTCAGTAACACAATGTGAACGACTGGAACGCATTCAAATTGAAGGGATGAGTATAGTTTTAGGCTGTATGCGAGATACCCCCATTGTGACGGTGCCGCACATTTTTGGATTGCTATCAATTAGATTCAGTATACGATGGCCCAGGCAAAAACTTATATGCGAGTAACTACAGACAACGGCATCCCCTGCATGGGAACATAGCAGACATCAAAGAAGCAAGAATAAAGAGGGGGTGTCATGGATGACGCAGGCAGAGGCAGCTATTACACAGGTGACCACAGTTGAAAATATATTCAAGAGAGAAGAGTGGAGTAAGTTAAGTGATAACTGGACAAACTACCAGCGAGTCATCATCAGCCTTGGTAGAGAGTGCAGAACTTCGGCCAATGGGAGGTCAAAACTGGAAATTGATCAACTGATAAACGTTATTGCTGGGGATGATGATGCCATTGTGTACACTGATGGGTCTGTAATCCGTGGTGAGAAATCAGGGGTAGAGGCAGCTGCAGCCTTAAGGTAGCTGTCTGAAACTTGATTAACATGAGTAGTTATTGTATCAGACTTACAATCCATGCTTCGGAAGATCCAAAGTGGATGTCTCTGGCATGAATGGAAATCCTCCATAGAAGCCTCGAATCTCCAGGAGCTGGTGTGGATCTATTGTCCTCGTCATGTAGGGGTACGCGGCAATGAAAAAGCTGACAAACTAGTTTCAAGAGCCCCCATAAAAGGTGCATTGGATATGGATAAGGGAGAGATACTGAGAGCAATTAATCATCGACTATTAGAGAATGACACTGCAATCGATGAATCATCACGGCAAGATTGCTGGAATTTGGCATCAAACGTAAAACCAGCAGAAATGGCCGTATGAAAGGAAGCATCCGGCGTGTATACAATCAGCGCAACAGGAGCAATTAGCATTCATACTCTTCGACATTTGATGGAGACTGAGCACCTATAGGTTTGCCTGGAGTGCAATCACGTCGATGCTGACCAAAAATAACAATAACTGTACAGCACTGTCGATGAAAGATGAGGATACATACAGCAAATCTTGTCAAATATCTTCAAATACTGTGCTTCAACAAATGTTCCTTGCTTCAGTACATACAGGCAAAACATCCTTCATTCTTAATAATAATCACAAGGCATCAGTTCCAGTTAGGCTCAGGCAAGGCCAGTTGGAAATGGTGCTGCCTTCCCTATCAATCTATATACAGTATTCGGAAAATTGTCTACGTGCTTAAAAATTATACATCCATCATAAGGAAATCCCTAGTTATAGTCTTTTCGTATATAACACTCTACGTGCAAACACTCACATGAAACCACATGCACAGTTCAAACTATTTATTCAACGACAATTCATTATTAGACTTTCCTTCTGCTCATGAGACCAAACACTTTGACTCCGGCAAGCATGCTTCTAGTGTGAAAGCTGAGAACGTACTGAATGCCTAATTAAAACTGTCCACATTCCCTTTAAGCTTTTGGTCATGTATCGAGAAAAAGCCAAATATTTTACAATTATGTCTTAACGTACGCTATACAACTCTTTCTCTGCTTTGCAACTATTCACGCTGTTTAGCTAAATCACCCTTTTCTCCATCCCCAATTAACAAAAGTATACTTTGAATTGCATTAATTCAAACTCACGCGTTACATCATACATCCGAGAATACCTTACACACTTAACTGCTTATGTCATCTCTGTATGGGGATAGCAAAATATGGTGATGAAAATAATGGTATGGAAGAGATGGTGGTTGTAATGATGATTACTTATGATGGTTGTGGTTGTGGTACATGTGATTTCTTTCCTCCAACAAAAGTTATTTTGTAATTAGAACTGTTGAACATTTTCTCTCTTATTAATTTTGCCTATTGATAGGAAAATATATACAGAGCGATACAACAGGAGGAAATCTGATCATCAGAAAGGGTCCTCCCCTGTCGAACAAGTGTTTCGGTCCTGTATACTCCTTTACACTCTAAGGGGGCGGGCCCACCTGGGTCATGACTCCCAAGTGTCTCCGCCTCCTGTTGTCTTGTGTAGAAAATGAACCCACTCCACCTTGCTTGCAGCTTTAAAATCCACAATTCTGCCCCCGGAGGCAATTGTGAAAGTAACCCTTATGTTGAAAACAAATTATTGTGCCACAGCACACCACGACTAGGAAGACACTGAACCACCTGCGCAAAGCCAACGCTAGCAACTGAAATCTACTTGCGCCCGACACCTCATATAATACACACCGCGTGTTGCCTGTAAGCCACCGTCCTTTCACCAATACAACGAAAAACTCAATGTATTGCGGACTTAGAAAAATTCCACTTTCCGGATGTTTCCTGTAACGCAGGTGGGGATATAGTTTACTGTCCCGAGTTCCATAGCCCATTGCGGTTGTTCCACAGCCAGCATGATGCCTTTTCGGCAGTTTCACTAAGCCTCTTCAGTTCCCATGTTCTCGACTGTCCCCTCAGCCTCAACAGTTTCAATAAATCATACACTGATGCAGCGACGAGCCCTCTTGCAACCTCAACAGCCTATTAAAATCAGTATTCTCAGAACCAGGACGATAATACATTGGAAAAATACAGGGATAATGAGAGTAAATGCAGGAAGCCATGGCGGGAATGCACTTGAGGAGACACCCTTACAGGATGTGGAATCGAACATATGTCTTGGATACAGATGGAGGGACGTATCAAAATAGAAATGCAAGTGGCTAGACAGGCTTTCATTGCATTTGAAAATGGATGGAGATCATGCGAAACCAAATCGAACATTCAAGTCACAATCTTTGGCTCAAATGTCAAGTCATTCCACTTGCATGGCTCTGGGATATGGGGAGCAACGGAGGCAACAACCAAGAAGCTGTAGACTTTCAAAAGTGGGTACTTGCGTGATGTAGAGGAATTGAAATGGTGACGGGATCACTAGTATGAAACTGATGACAGGCGCCGGGCAGATGCTGGTGAAGCGGGAGATGAGAGAAATAAGCTGGCGATTGATGGGACGCGCGTTGAGGAAACCTGTTATAGCATTGCAGAGTAGTCTTTGTTCAAGAATCCCTAGGGTAAAAAGCAGAGGTAGACCAGGAAAACACGGAGAAGAGAAGTGAAGACAAAAATGTAAATGACGAGGAAGACATGAAAAGACCTGAAGCTTTTGGCATGGGACAGGAAGATTTGGCATAACATTTGTTGAAGGCTTAGCCTCCTTTGGGGTTTTTTTTTAGACCGCAAATGGCTCCGGGGTCAACCCAGCCTCATGAATTGGGTACCAGGGCAACTCTGGGAAGGTTAAGGCGGCCGGCGTGATGCTAACCACATCACCCCTAGTGTGTCGATGGTCAAGAAAATATGGGCCTAACACCATATTCGCAATATGCCTCAGTGGGCGTGTAACGGGATCTTTTACCTTTTTTTTTACCTTTTCTTAGCCTCCTTTGGAAGTTGAACAATAACGATAATGGTGCTGATGGTAGTGGTGGTGATGAATGTCTGTACTAATTACTTTAAGGTCATTACTAGTTATGCTAGTTAAAGGGCATTAACATATCTGTGGTTTAATTACGTCGACACAACACAACATTCACGAAGATAATGATAATCATGACGTTGACGGCAATCATTACCATGATTACTATGACAGCTATGATAGTGATAATGGCGGTGATGAAGATGAGAACGATGATTATGATAATGCGATGATGATAACGAAAACAACCAGGATGATGGTGACAATGATGATATTGATTGTGATGGCGAAGATGAAACCGCTGGTAGAAATGAAAGAGTCGATGGCGATGAAGATTGTAGTGATAATTATAGTGCTGGTGATGATGATACCTACAGAGTAAAATCCTCAACAGGTGTGCCACCTCGCAGACATTGCCGCGTTCTGGTAGATATGCCATATTCACAGTAAGCAGAGCAAGAAGACCATGACGACCATTCACTCCAGTAATCAGAATTCACGGTTTCCCCTTCAACATGTGTCTGTGAATAAACAAATTATAGTTAACTCAACAATCATCATCATTTTCATTTTCATTCCTTACTGAGCACAAAACCACTAGTGCAGCTGGTCTTCCTTCCAAGGAGTCTTCATCACGCATTCAAATACACTTGGTTTCTGTGGTAATGAGCTTTACATCATGAGGTTGTGTGACAAGTCCTTTATCAGTCGCTAAATTTTTCTGTGGTTACCTTGCCTATGGCCTGTGCTATCCTTTCTTGTGATCTATCCTCTCATTGTCTTACTTGCGCCATTATCTTTCGATGTTATTTTCTCCTCGGGTCATCGTCACTCACAACCCGGCTACCTGACCGCTTGACCTGTTTTGTAGCCACGTAGACGTGTTTGTTTGATTAATAATCAACGCTATAAGGAATAAGAGTCTATATATAGCCGATCCTTATTATTAAGCCAGACGAGCGATTGAGAAATAACAGGGTAATCTTTTTTACACCAGACGGCATCGGGTGAAAACACAGGCATCTGTCGAGGAATTAAGATAACGTACGTTTTATTCGGGTACATGATTTGCAGACATTGCCACAAAACCATGTTGCCTCGGGTCTTCCAAACTCAGCAACAGATGGTATGTGAAGATAATGTGTTAGCATTGCAGACAGGACCAGGCGGATTACGAGAAATTATATAACACTTCCGGCAGATGACTTTGTTGTGGTAAACAACTTTGGGAAAATAACATGTAAGGGGAATATCTTATGTTGTCAGGTCTTATGTAGTAATGTTCACTACAACTGATTGTTGTGAACAGATTCACATACCTTGGTAGCACACTATCCCAGAACATAGTCATTGATGATGAGGTGAACACCAGGTGTACATAGCTGCGCTGCTTCCAGTGTTGCTTTATGCATGTGAAACATGGACTGTATACAGGCGCCACGTAAAGAAGCTAAACCACTTCCATACAGTGTGTCTCAGAAAGGTAATGAACATCAAATGGCAAGACAAGTTCCCGGATACCGCCGTTCTTGACAGAGCTGGTATTCCTAGCATCGATAATATTCTGATGCAGTCACAGATTCGCTAAGCAGGTCATGTAGTCCGCATGCCAGATCATCAACTGCCAAAGATACTCTTTTATGGTGAGATGCAGAAGGGTAAACGCTCCCATGGTGGCCAAAAGAAGCGCTTCAAAGACACGTTAAAGACGTCATTGAAAACCTTTGACATAAACCCAGACACACGGGAAACTGCTGCGCAAGACCGAACCGCTTGGCGCACATCTCTTCGTAAAGGTGCAGTGGCATGCGAATCATCCAGAAGAGCAGCAGCGGAATAGCGGAGACAAGCTAGAAAAGACGGTGTAGTAAAACCTTCACATGAAGCAAACATTCCCTGCCCACTCTGTGCGAGATCTTTCCAGGCCCGCATCGGACTCATCAGTCACCTTCGTGCCCATAGACTAACCTAACATATTCCTAATAATTGGATGAACAGAGTGGTCTTCATCACCCGTGATGGACGAACAACAACAACAGTAATGTTCAGTATGAGGGAAGGGGAAACCCATACCAAAATGAGATGCTTAATTGTGGTTGGTTTGTATTAGAATGCTGGAATAAACTGCTTCTGACTGGATCTGTCCCCAGCGGAGAAACATGTGTTTTGGAGCGAAAATTTCGCTTATAAACTAGAGCATTTTAAGACTTCCGCATTTCATTTCCATCTTGTCAAGGACAAATCTCAGACAGCCAGGACAACGAATAGAATCAGGACTCCAGTACAAGAAAAAACATAGTACTAGAGGATGTCCTAAAATTAGAAATGATAAAACTTCAACTATAGTACTGGAAGTCACACGTCCCCGGAGCCTGCCTACAGCGCGAATAGTTGGGAGTATACTTAACAGAGTAACCCTAACCACTTGAAGGCGGCATCTTAAAAGTTGTCCGTCAGTATTCAAAAATTTCCTCTGAACTTAGTCAGTCATTCACCCAATAATTGGGATAAGTTGTAGTATGTATATTTTTTCATTTTATATTTTACACTTTTACATGTATAAATTCTTTGTGGATGTATAGTTGCACATGGGGCTGGCATCCTCAGCACTTAAAATGACTTGTCTCATGAACCACCACTGTAAAAACTGTTGACTGCTTTGTGCGGCTTTCCTCACAAGGAACCAATATCAGAGGTGACCCCTTGTTCCATCGGGAAGCAGGGAGTGATAATGATATCACGGTGTGTATAAACCAACATTTTAGTTTGTTTTATATGTAAAAATCTGTATGCATAGAATGTTGCAATTGTCGTCTTCAGCTATCCAAAAGCACTTTCATCCGACTTAATGGCTCCAAATTTAATGCTCAGACGAAAAGATCAGAGAAGAACAAGCGGGTTTCAGGCCGAAACGATCATGTATTGATCAAATATTCACACTAAGAACAATTATAGAAGAATCAGTGGAAAGGCAATCGCCACTTATTATCACCTTCGTCGATTTTCAAAAAGCCTTTGATAGTCTACACCGCCCATCATTGTGGAAGATACTTACAATCTATGGTTTTCCAACAAAATTGTGAATATAATCAAAGCGCTATATGACAATGCAAGATGTTGTGTTAGAACAAATAAAGGGAATACAGAATGGTTTACAGTAGAAACAGGGGTGAAACAAGGCTGTATTATGTCACCACTACTTTTTGGAATAGCTATTGATTGGGTTATGAGAAACTATACCCACAATGAACAATTGGGTATAAAATGGACAAATGGAAAATTCCTGGGGGACCTGGATTTCGCAGATGATGTAGCATTCTTAAGTTCAACACCAAGACAATCCCAAGAAGCAATAAATAATTTGTGTCATCTCTCGGTTAAAATTGGTCTCCAAATAAATGCCTCTAAAACTAAAGCTATGAACTTTTCTAACGAGACCTTTGATATCATCTTGAACGGGGAAAAACTACAGAAAGTTGAAAGTTTCAATTATTTAGGCAGTAAAATGACTCAGGATGGTGACACAACAAGAGAAATCCATACTAGAATTGCTTTGGCAGCTAGCGCCTTCAATAGATTATCTAACATTTGGAAATTACGATCATTGAATATACATACCAAGCTTCGTCTGTTTAATTCAAATGTTATCTCAGTGTTAACATACGGCTGTGAGAGTTGGAAAAATAACAAAATCATTGGAGAACAAGCTGAATACATTCGAGAACAAATGTCTTAGAAAACTCATGAACATCAGTTGGAAAGAATTCAAGACTAATCGACAAATAAGAGAAGACTCTAGGCAGAAATATGTCTCCGACTATATAAGGAAAAGACGATGGTCATATATCGGTCATGTCCTACGAATGCAAAACAACAGAATACCACTACAGGCGCTCACTTGGGTTCCTGAGGGTAAGCGGAAAAAAAAAGGAAGACCAAAAGAAACACTCAGAAGAACAATAATAAGAGAAGGAAGAACGTTGGGCCTAAATAATGTGCAAGAGCTAAGAGGAGTGGCGTCACAACGAACAACCTGGAGAGCACTGGTTTCTGCCTTATGCGTTGTGTTTGGCGCTTAAAGAATTTATTATTATTATTATAATGGGGGCAAAAATTCAGAGGAAGATGAAATAGTGGATAGAAGAGGAGATCGTTTGATGATTATATCTGGAGACCCGTTACTTAGAAGAGATATTTCTCTCCCTTCAGTTTCTGTTCAAATTTACCAGAAGTAAAAGCTGTAGACAACGACAACAGGCGAGTCTTGAGTACACATTACGAAGCAACCTAAATAGCAACTCTGGCCGCGTTGCAAGGCACACGCTACTGCCAAAAAACCTCAACTTCTGAAGTCCAACAACCTGTGGGAACGAACATCCACTGAAGTAGATGCCAACTGACCACATATCGTCGGCTAAGTATCATACCAGCTCAGCCATTGGATATCTCCAATTTTGTTCTCTTATCCACTAAAATGTAATATCGTCCGATGATGACAAATATCATGGCTTCATTTGTATAAACAACCTTATTCATTTTACATATAAGTGATTATAACCAATAAGTGATTATTAAACCTGTTTATCTGTAAATATAAATCTATAATTAAATTAATCACTATTGAGTGAACTGTAAGTCTGCACCCATTTGCCTCATACTGTGTTAAATACATAACCATATAGTGCTATTAAATTAATATTTTAACTGAATAGTTTTCAGCTGGGGGCTCAGAAAATACGAGTCAATAATTTTCCTTACAGAATGGGTGGAGAATGATAAGTTCATAACGGCTTAGATATTCTGAGTTGTTATGCTTGCCATTCTGTAAATTTCATGTGACTCTCCCCTGAATAGAAACATCATTGTTCTATTCACATCTCTGCTAAGAGTAATCTTGAGCAAATGTTCACTTTTTTTAAAACCCTCATCATTTTACTTCAAATGTGGCCATTAGTAGGCCACTGCTGTAGAGCAGGGGAGATTTTGCCACCACAGGTTGCCAGCCCCATGTATAAACTCATATTAGTCGCCTTGTACAACATGCCTGATGAAGTAATCTTATTACTTTTTGTCTCACCAGAGACCCCCGTGAACTTCACGGGGCAATCTCTATTGTAATTTCCATATTTATATAAAACTGTAACGGTTGTATGAATAAAAACCATACGCTTTGATGTTTACACATTTCTTCTTCTTTTGACCCCGCCCCACTGTTAAACATTTCTTATCTTGCAAACAGACGGTTTGCAGGAGACATAAAATATTTCTTAGTGTGCCAAAATTGTAACTAACGAGTGAAACGGGGTGAATATAAATGGATAATAGTCTGCCGAAACGATATTCGCCCTTTTGTTCTTGCTGTCGTAATTCTTACATTCGCTTTTTTTATATTTTCTTCTTTTAATCTTTCTTAACAGCAGAATGTCGTCCAGCACCTCCTTTTTCTTGGCATAATTTAGACCTTGACTCCCTCCTCTATTTCCTAGTCTTCAACATCGAGCGATATTACCAATCACTCAGTGCTCAGGTTTTTACGAACTAGGAACACCTATCTTGGAGAAAATTTCAATTTATTCTCTTTTACAAAACTCCACGTTTGAATATAAAAATTATTTTCACCATAGATATCCTGTCTCTGTATTTTACATCTGTCACGAGATCATAACTCACGTTTATGGCTCATCAGATAGGACAAGAGACAATCTCTCACTCTGTCAGCTTGTAAATTCCGTAAAATGTCCATCGGACTGCGCAGAGATGGTGGAATAAATTGTTAACAGATCGACAGGGGAAATGATAAGATTCATATTATTATGTTTGAAATTAACAGTGTCGGAAAGACCTAAATTTATCTTCGATTGCAGACAGACATAATCGATGTAACAAACGCGGAGTGAATCAATATAGCAACAAGTGAGAACTACGTTATTTTTCATTCTGCACTGTCAGTGTTATCATCTGAAACAGAGGTTGATATTTAGAAATAATTTAAATCGATCCTATAGAGAACAAACCAGAAACCTAACGTGGAGCGTGGCAAAACGAATATTTTTAGGTGGTCATACTGCGGTTTAATACTCCTGTTTGGGAAGTGTTCCCGTGCTGGATTTGACCAAGAATTAGAAACCTAGAAAAAAAAACCTCTTAATATAATACCCCCATATCTGATTGCTGCGAGAAAGAAAGAAACAAAACAAGGTACCTGCAACGATGGATATGCGACGCAACTACACCATAAGAATGTCAAAAAGTTTAAACTAAAATAAGTATAGAAAGTCAACTTCAGAACGAAATCATACTGCCCCTATTAGTGATGCTAATTTAAGAGAGAACATTTATAAGTTAAAACCGTACAAATAATAGTCTAAAGTAATTCGGTCCAGTATTTTGTAAAATGTTCGTCTATTTATGTTTATTAACTGCTAACCTTTTGTTACACTTCTTTGTTTCTTGTAATAAAAATATACATTTAGTATTTTTAAATGCAAGACGAGACTTAGAGTTTTATAATTGGTGGTATCCAAGTCATGTCTCACCTTTGTTTGTTCCTGACATAACTGTAAGGTGGGGGCTTTTAATCCATTTCTATTGTCGTAAGTTCTGGATTATGGTGATAGAGATATAAACACGTCTTTAACTATTTCAATCTTCATCGGCTAGTAAAAGTTGCCTTCCCTGAAGTCCTCAGTAGTCTTAATCTCAGGGAATACTCTCATATCCAACAAGCCAAAACTTATTATCAGGGAGATTTCGGGATAAGATTATAGAACTTCTCTTGTCACCTCAGATAGAAATATTCTTCAATGTTATTCTGCCAACCCATCTATCATCTAGTTTTATCAAACTTGTCAGAGTTTTGAAGACATAAAAATTTTTTCTACTCTTGAGAGGATAAGAATCCTAGTTAGACAAGACGTACTCGAGGGGAAGTTGGATAGTTTCACAGATATGAGAGTAACATTAAAACTGAATACAGACATCGACAGAAGAAGTACAGATGACACGCTTAATAAAAGTAAGAAGGATCTGGGAGGATGTGAACCCAAAGGTAAAAACCAAGGAACCTGGCACCGAATTAGAGAAAAGGGAAGAAGAAAGGCAAAGTTTGCATGATTTTAGACTCTCCGTCTTTAATTCAAGCTAGCTCATATACATTTGAAGGTTAGAACCAACTGCATTATTATTTTTAATTTGATCTAAACATAACAACAAGGTATTAGTATTCATGTTATATTTTAAAATAATAAGTGGAAAAGGCTGTGGTAAAATTGTCATGTAATTGCATACATTTAATCTTTTTTTCAGTGGTCTCATTGTTTCCCTTGACTTGAATGGTGAAAAATTACATTCCTTGAAGGAGGTAACAACATTAAAATTCACTTTCAAAACTTTATAAACATTTGAAAGTAACGTCGTTCTGAATGAACAAAATGAGTTTCAAGCAAGATCGTCAAACATTTTAAAGTAACGTTGTTCTGAATGAACAAAATGAGTTTCAAGCAAGATCGTCAAACATTTGAAAGTAACGTCGTTCTGAATTAACAAAATGAATTTCAAGCAAGATTGTTAAACATTTTAAAGTAACGTCGTTCTGAATTAACGAAATGAGTTTCAAGCAAGATCGTCAAACATTTTAAAGTAACGTCGTTCTGATTTAACAAAATAAGTTTCAAGCAAGATCGTCAATCTACAAAACGTGCTAGAGAAGTTGACATGTTAAGCAGTCAGTGGCCATTACGCCTAGTGGCGTCTTAGGGCAACAGCAGATAGGTTTTCTTTGCCATTGTTTCCCATCACGCCTATTGGCGTCTTTAGGGCAACGGCAAATCAATCCATTTGCTGTTGTTTCCGTAATCGAAGTGACTGGCAAACGGGTGATCAGCCCGTTGGTGACATGTTAAGACGTTGGTTTAATTCTCTCCCCCTGTCATTGTTTTGACACGTATATTCTTTTGTTATTATTTAATAAAGCTGTTTTTTTTTCATTAGCAATTTTCTTCCTTTCTAGGAACGTAATGATTTCTTCAATCAGTTCCAAGGTGAGTTGGCTTTGTCAGTCAGCGGCCAAGGACCAGAGAAGAGAAATACAAAAGGCTTCAGACAGCGTTTTAATTATCTTTTTTTTTCAATCCTCTAACATTCCTAGTTTGAATGTTCTTTCTTTCATTGCTCCAAAATCACTGTTTCCACCAACCTCAGCTCTTGTAACATTTTCATTATCTGTTACTCTCTCTCTCTCTCTCACCCCGTCCCTCCCATTTTTTTTTCTTGTTTCTGATCCTACTTCTTTGTTCGTAGTGCGTACCTGCAGTCAATCATGTTTTAAACTCCTATTTAAATTTTATTTATAGCAGAGAAATACCAAAACTCAAACGTTTTAAGAAAGCAAAAATCACTACAGTGGCACATCTTTAGTATACCCACCAGTTAAAAACAAGTGATAAGCTTGAGCAGTCTTATGCAGTATAAGTAAAGGGTGATAAACAGGGACCTGGAGAAGAAAAGCCTCTGGTGAACAAACCTTAGGCTTAGCCAAAGATACACTTTCTAAAGTCCAAACAAAGATATCCCAAAAAGCATTGCCACATATTTTATCTCCACGCTATTCGCTGCCTTTTGATCAGAAACAAGATGATTAAACAAATACAAACAAGTGTTGAGCTGACTGAGATGTGTGTGCCAGTGTAGAAGAATGGGATTACCTATTTGGGCCCAGGCTAAAGCACCAAGAAGCTCTGTTGAAGGAACTAGTCCGTGTGGCAGAAACTAAGTTATTAAAATGTATTGGCTATGTCAAGGTGTGACACAACACCTCAATGAAAGATCCTGCTTGAGGATACAGATTGTGTCAAAACTGCACGCTAGAGATTATTTCCTCTGACCTCTGAAATGATTGGCGGCGGTTTGTAGGTGGTGTCACGGGATGGTCTGCCCTGCTTTGCATTGGTGGTTCAACAATGGCTAAACTCAAAGTATAAAAATGAGGGTCTTCAAAGGTATCAACCTTCGCTCAAAATTACTCGTGGCAGAGATATAGTGCAGAACGATGCTTTTACTTCAGGGAGCCTCACAGAATTTTAAGAAAACAAGCATCACAACTGAGATCACCTAAGCTGTCATGAACTTGTTATCTTCCCGCCTCTTCTGTGAGGAATAATAAAATTGCTCGTATTGGCTGAGGCCCCAACTGACATGAATATGTACACCAGGAAGTCCCCTTCATCGATTCCCTGCTCCACATGGAGCCTGGGGCTACCTATGCTTTTGTATTCCTTATGACAAAACCCACACGAAGCAGTCACCAGCTCTTGCAGTGGTGGTCCATGAGTCCAATCATTTTATATGCTCAGGTTGCCAGCTCATTATGAACTTGTACATGACATGCCTTGCAGAAAATTGCAACAAAATGATGTTGTCTCGGTTTTTCCAATCTGGATAACAGATTACATTTAAAGATAATGTGTTAATTTTGCAAGCATGACTTGTGCCATGTCTAGACATGACCGGCCGGAAAGGATTGAAACACGAAGAGTGATATAACTGTTTCGATGACTTTGTTGAAATAAACAAGATGAGAAGAAAGTAACACATTGGATTAGATTTACCAGACGTAATAATTAGGATAGATTGGTGATGTATTGATTTTGGTAAACATGACAAGTAAAATGGACGTGGTAGGACCGTATATGGTTATGCGGTATGTTCAAATGAGAATGTGAGTAACCCCTACTAAAAATTAGACTCCTTACCGTGGGGGCAGGTTAAGATTTGAAATGAAACTAAACTTAATTGGATCTCCCCAACTGAACCTCACGGGGTGAAATTTATACTTAATTCTGATCGGGCTTCTAAATGCAGAACATCGTGCGAAGCCATGTGCGCGGGGAGCTAAAATTCCGCTTATAACCTATATAAAGATGAGATAACAGACAGCCAAAAATAAGTCAACAAAAACTAACAAACCATTAAAGAAAAACAAAATTATTGACTACTCATAGTGCTGGGAAAGATAAAGAAGTAACAAACAATAAAAAAACAAGACTTAAAAAGAAGAAATACTAATATAAATTAAAACCATCAACTGCCAAAGACAATAGTCAGCTAAATACAAAACAAAAAATAAAAGTACATTAAATATCCTAATTATAACCAAATGTTAGGTTGAACAGGGTAGACCAAGATGGTGGAAGAGCAGAGGCAATAAAGGCCAGCTGTTAAGTGCCCTCTCATTTTATATATATATATATGCGTATTTTTTTAATAATGACCGAAAAAGCGAAATGGCATAATAAAAATAACATGGACGGAAATCCAAGCTAAACAGATTTCTACATTCTTGAATTGGTGTTTCTTTTCCTACATATAATATATATATATATAATATATATATGATATATTATATATATAATATATATATATATATATATACAGTGTAGTTAATTATCTTATAATATATTTATATATATTGTGACCCTATATCCAGGCTCTAAAGTAAGTACGGCTGTTCTTGCCTATATTTTACTGATTGTGTATATTTGCTTTTCTTCCTGGAAAACACATATACATACATTATAGATACATAAATTCTACACACACAAGCATATACTTAATTACTTAGTCATTCCCCTTCTACCGTGAGGTGTAGAGGTTTGGAAGAGAGAGCGCCAGACTATCCTATCGGCTGTCTTCTTCCTGGCTTGGTTCCGTTCTAGTCCTTGATCCTTCAAAGACTGTCTAATGTTGTCCTCCCAGCGGACGCTGGGTCGTCCTGGGGGTCTGGATCCCTGGCTCTTTGTTTCCCATGCTTGCTGTTGTAGCCGATCTTCTCCCATTCTGCAGACATGACCAAACAATGTTAGTTGGGACTGTTCTACTTGGGTCTGCAGGGGGTGTGATTTTAGGCCTTGACGTATCGTCTGGTTGCGGACCATGTCTCTTCTTGTTACTTCGATGACCTTCCTCAGATATCTCATTTCTGAGGTTTGGATCTGGCTTTTGTGGATTGTAGTCATTGCCCATGACTCGCATCCATATGTCAAGACTGGGACATAGGTGGAGCGGTATACAGCCATCTTCGTTTTCTTACCAACCTCTCTCTTGATGAGTGTGACAAAACGTCTGAACATGCTCTTTTGTAAGATCTCTCACACCTTCAGCCCTCCGGCAGTATCCTTTATTTTTCTTCATTTTTCTCAGGCATCGCTTTTATTTGGCATAAAATCATGCATTTCATTCGTTATTTTCACTATTTTGCACTATGCTGGACATAGCATGGTGAAGTCTCTAGCATGCCACTCCCCTATGGCAGTATTTGCTACGGGAGCAATGCGTATCTTATTGTTTACCACTCCTCAGTAACAATACCCAGTCGTCAGACCGGTCACATGCTGATCTCTTTGAATCCGTCTGACCACCTGTGGAAACGTGTCCGTCGAACATTTGACCCCGTTGGAAAGCTGTTGATCGTGTTGACACAAGCTTGTTTGAAAGAAGACAACACTGTCTGACCAGACATCTGTCTGGCGGAGGCATGCAGATAAAGGGGATAATTTGATAATCTGTCTGGCTAGACATCTGAGCGGAAGTCATTACGCCACAAAAAACACACGGTCACAATATTGTGATAGACAGAGGTGCGCCGGAAGTCTTATGTAACGATTTTACATCACTGTTGTAAGAGGCCACGCGTGTATATTAAATTTAATATGTTCACATACGCGTGGGATGAGTAATGATAAATGTCCCCACCCAAACAGTGCTAGATAGATTTCATCGGTTCGCCAGAATCTAAAATGAATTGATTGGAACATTCGGCGGAAACACAGCTGGGATTTGAAACTAATAAGTGTGAGATATTCTGTAGAAATCAGACACACACAGACTGTATCGCAGCGTCAACTAAACACCTCCTACTAGCCAGAGGAAGGAGGATAGGACTTATCATTCCACAACTATAAGTACCAGATCGAGTATTGGCCAACTTTGGAATTTACAAGTAAACCCGCCATTTTAATGCAAGACTGGAAACTTGGGAATTTTATCACAAGGAGTCAGAGAGGAATTTTAACAAAAGTTTTCCCAGGCAGGATTCATAGAACACCAGCCGTCAGAGGAATTAACTCTTATTTCCCAGACCAAGTCATAAGAGGAATTATACAAACAGTTTTCCCAGGCCAGGAATTCTCAGAACACCAGCCGTCAGAGGAATTAGCTCATATTTCCCAGACCAAGTCATAAGAGGAACTATACAAACAGTTTTCCCAGGCCAGGAATTTGCATAACACCAGCCGTCAGAGGAATTAACTCATATTTCCAGACCTAAGTGATTCGAACAGCATCTAACTAAAGAGTTGTGTGTCCATTCTAATCTGTGCCAGAAGAAGTGCGTATTCCCAAAATTTTGGGGTAAGTGTAAATAAATTATTTACTAATGTAAATTCTACAGGTTTCTTTCTAAGTGGTTATATATGAAACTGGCAACCTCAACATATGGAAATAGTATATGCATTAACCACTACGGCGAGAGCTGGTGATTGTTTCTGACTAGTCGTGCGGGAAACCCGACAGCAGAGCAACCGCAGACTCCGACGGGAGCAGTGATGAGTGATGATTAAATTACATGTGCCTAAAGTGAAACATATTATCTTGTGAGATTTATGTACCTTTTCTAATTGTAATTCAGGCAAATCATTATTCATGCACTCCATACGCAATTTCCTAGTTGACACCCAGAAGGATATTGGTGAATTTTCATCATATTCCCTGAGTTACATTGTGTGCTCAGGAATTTAATTCTTCTGAGAGGTTAAAATTGGTGGGGGAAGCGCATGAAAATGGACCTGTTAGTTTGCGGATAACAAATGTACTCAGCAGAAGGCATATGTATCTGTCTATTTGTCACAGTTCGTGGTTACAAGACATCAGACTTAAGTACTGAAGTTCCTGCGCCACTAGTGTGAGAGAAGAGTATCACCACCAACCGCCTACAGGGGACGAATTATGTGGAGAAGTGTACTCATCACCAAGAAGTGACAAAAACCACGGCTGCATGACTCATCTGGAGCTATGTTGTGTGTAACAAGCTACAGCAAACATACGGACATTATTAACGCCCTACCTAAACCTCAGTGAGGAAACCTTAATTTCAATTTTCACCCAATTTTCCATATTTATTTTCCCATTTTAAAGACTAATTGACTATTAAATTTGTTGTATGTTATTTTACACTAAACAATAATTGTTGATCAAGTTTATATGTACTAAAGCAAACGTATGAGCCAGTCTTTCTTGATAAATACATAATATATATATATATATATATATATATATATATATATATATATATATATATATATATATATAGAGATATATATATATACAGAGAGAGAGAGAGAGAGAGAGAGAGCCATTACTTATAAGAGGGCATTCGTTGGATTACTCCAACTGGGGGCTTGAACGGGCCAGAACCATTGCATAAACCCTTCATAAAAGACGACGGGCCAGATAATAAATTAACAAATCTGCTCAGCCCTTAAGCAGCGTTTGTTCTTGACTTCTGGGAATATCTTGTGAAGGCTCCCATGAGGTAGAAACGTCATTCATCTTCTATCTACATCTTTGCCAAGAGTAATCTTGTCCGAAGATAGATACCTTGGACGACCTACTTTTAGATGCGCTTGCGTTGTGACCATTAGTGGACCAATGCTGCAAAGCAAGGGGAGGCAATCCCGTGACACTGAGGAATCCTCGATTTATGGACTGAAAAAGGCTCCCAGCGTCTGCTTTTTGAGTGGCCAACTCTTCTATGGTGCCTCCCTTTCGGTATATAATAGCTCCGAGGTATTTAAAGTGGTCGACCTGCTGCAGGACCTGTTCTCCCAACTTAATATGATGTCTTCTTTCTTCTCGTGATATCACCATGGATTTTGTTTTAGAGCTGCTTATGACCATCCCTCTCTTCTCCAGCTCTTCCTTCCAGACTTGCAGATTGGATTGGAGATGTGCCTCTGATTTAGCAATCAGGGCAACATCATCAGCAAATGCCAGCTCTGGAATACAGATCTGTCTCATCTTCCAGTACCCCACTGAATACTTTCTTGTTCTCTCCTTACATGCCTTGATGACATCGTCCATGAGGAGTATGAAAAGATAAGGTGACAGGATATCACATTGTCTTACACCAGTGGTGGTCCTGAACTCTTCTGACTTATGGTTTACTGTCCTTACATAATTTCTGCAAGACTTGTAGAAACTCTGTATAGCATGAATCAGAAGTGCTGGAATATTCTTCCTTGCCAAACAGTCCCAAAGTTTGCTCCAGGGGACCCTGTCAAACGCCTTTTCCAGATCTATGAAACAAAGATGGATATCACTCTTATACTCAAGGGCTTTTTCACTCAGCTATCTGAGTGTGAAGATTAGGTCTTGAGTACTTCGGTTTGCTCGGAATCCGCACAGGACTTCATCCAATTGTGGCTCATCTATGCGTCAGAGTCTCTGCTCTAGGATTCTAGAGTAGATTTTACCAGAGACACTAAGAAGGGATATGCTTCTGTGGTATCCACATTGTCGATTGTCACCCTTTTCGAAAATCGGTGTTATGCTGGCAATCTCCCAATCCTTTGGTATGGCCTTGTTGCACCACACTGCCTTTAGGACCTTTAAGAGTAATAGGTCGCCTGATGCTCCCATGTACTTAACCATTTCTGGTGTTATACCATCAAGCCATGCTGCTTTGCCTATCTTGATTTTCTCCAGTGGTGCCTTAAGCTCTTCCACCTTATTTCTCTTCTGTGCTAGTCGTTATCATTTCTGATGCTTGACCGAATTAAATTCAAAAGCACCAATACCTAACGGCAATTTTACTTATTCAAAAGTATTTTTTTAAACACCAATATGCATCACCACTGTACACGAACTACGTAGCAGCAGCAATGTGTGTATACAGGATCATTCGTGTAAATATACATATAGGTATACCGGAAGATGAGATAGTATGATCAAGATCTAAACAAAGGCAAAGGTAGTCCCACAGCAGATTCTGCTATAGGGGAGTGAAGTGTTAGGGCCATTCCTGTACTAAATCCGGCTTTTATAAAGTGGGGTGAAATATTCCTTCCTCGCTTCTTTTGTCTACTCTAACTAAAGCGCAGAGTTGGTTACCCATTTACATCTAGGTAGACCGGAGCATTACTGTCACAAGATGGATTTTTGGGGCGACCTCTTTCCGATCTATTTTTCACTACGGCAGTAATCAGTTACATTTTTGTACTGATTTTATTTGCGTGATTTTCCATGGTCGCACTCTTTTCTTTATGTTTGCTATGTAGCAGAGAGTTTGTTTGTTCAAACATTTGACACTCCTTGTTGATGATAAACATATCCCATTTGCAAGAAGCGGCAGCGGTAATATTGAACGTCAGGAAAGTTGGTAAATTCTTGTGTACCCAAGCGTGGCCGCTACAGACTAGCCCTACAATCGCCAGCGTGTTTGCTAAAATCGTTGATAAAGGCCAGAGTGCAGGACGGATAACGAGATTACCCGTCTGCGAATAGATTACTTTCTGATAAAGTAATAAATTTGTTACAGCAGAAACACATTTGTCGTATAAGTTTATAGATGTGCTGGTGAGTTCGCCTGCCAGGCAATCGGATGTTTTCAGACCATATACGGAAAACTTGAACTCTACATAATGTTCAAACTTTTTCCATGTCAGGAATATTTTGAAATCGCCCCCGCCCCACATTTTGTTTGAAACGATTGGTGCTTTCTTAGCTTCGTCATAAACAGATGCGGGGGCTGGACAGTGAATATAATCTGACCCATTTCAGTGTTAAGACATTGTGAGATTCCCGCTTGCAAAGACACCAGACTTGCCAGTAGTTAGAATCAGGATTCCTTTTTATCAGACCGGACCATTTATTGGAGAATCTTGACGAACTTACAAAAACAGCCCAGGAAATCTCTATCATTTTAATAAGGAAAGCCGCTGTCTGAAGAAACTGAAGGAAACACACGGAGTCAGAGAGGGAATTAAAGTTAAAATTAACGACCCCAAGTACACGTGCCTTTTATTCCTCTGAGCAGAAACGTCTGTGAGCCAGGATTGGCGTAAGTTGTGATTTTACATTCTATATTTCATTACTACCATGTGAACTTATATATATATATATATATATATATATATATATATATATATATATATATATATAATATATATATATATATATATATATATATATATATATATATATATATATATATATATATATATTGTCAACGACGTTATTTCGCAGTGCATCTTTGGTACGAAAAGTCAGCCGGGCAACGCCGAGTATAGCAAAACCGGTGAGTCAGGTGACTACCGGAAGCCGGAAAATCAGGAGCGAAGGTGGTCAGTGAGAATCAAGCCATTGTCCTGGTAGGACGGATGTTACGCACAGATCATTTTTTCTAAAGTCATTGTATGATCATTTTTCCCTAAAGTCATTGTATGATCATTTGTTGCTAAAGACATTGTATAATTAGATTGACTGAAATGTACACTTTAATTTTTTTCGGTCAAAGCTACATATCTCTGGATAATTGAGATTATCATTTAATATGATGTTACCTCCTCTTGTGACGAGACACGTTCGGTCCATATTTTTTTTTGAACGAAGTGTGATCATTCTCCTTATTTGGTAGTATCGGTCAACTGTTGTTGGAATGTCTGAAACCAGTGTTGAGGTCTCTGTTCATGTCCATATAAGGCTCGATCTAGTATAAATCTTTATCTGGAATGTTCCTAGATCGTCTTGTTTGATTGCTATTCAAGTGAATGCGTTCTGCGCATGTCCGGACGCGAGGCGTCTGGGAAGTTTCTTTGTGCTGGGAGTCGATGGAAAGTTGTGAAGCAGAGAAGACGCGTTTCGGCGTCTCTGTGATTTTGTTAGGGACTTAGGAGCCTTAGTGTGAGTTAGTTAGCTTACAAGGTCCTTCCCTTGAGTATTCTAAAAACGCCTGGAGGCGTATGTTTTCTGTGGTGTGGATTTTTCGAACGAAGGTAATGCCTCATTTACATCCAATCTGTAACTTAACTTTATGTTTGACAATGGTCGATCTCTGCTCACGTATGCATTACAGAAAGGGAGGTTCCTCTAATAGAAGTCACGCCCCAGGTATCTTCATACCTGAGATCTATATGTACACGGGTCATACTCAGCCCGAAGGACAGTTCTTTGTTCTATGAACGTCGCTGTGTGTCAGCGATTACGTCTACGTCAAGGTTAGACTTAGGAATGCCTGTAAAGGTCAGTTTGACCTGCACTCCTGGAATGCCATCCTCTTGCGACTTATGATTTGACTCATTTAGCACATCTGAACAGTAAGAGGATTTTTTGTTGATGTACTTTTTGTATTTGGAGCCAACCATATAATCCCTTGGCGCCATATCATCTTTTTTGAGAATATGCCAAATGCATTTATGAACTATGTATGCTGATATTCGTGAATGTCATGACTTTGCTCTATTGTGAACTGGATGTAACGTACCTGTACTCGTGGCGTCAAAATAAATGATGAAAAACGTCAAGAGCAGTTTACCCATTTATGACTTCACATGTCGTACCCTATGTGCTGTAACTCTGTGAACTACATCACTACTATACACAGCAACAACAACAACAACACAAAACCAGATAAGACACCCTACATCTTGAACTACAATACCTGGTGTCGATAGGGTTGGTATTGTGACCGGGCTGAAGGTTCTTCAACGAAATTGGACTTATATTTACAACGTCCATGGTGGTCAGTTCTGGTCCTATCATTTTATGGTGGCCATACATTCATTGAACTGTAGTGTCTTATAACGGAGCTAACGTACCTGGCATTTTGGCGCACCATTATCATTTTATGGAAGCATCACAATAGCGGCCTTATCACCGAAGAGGAGCGAGCCCTAAATCCACCCTTATCATTTTATGGTGGCCAGATGTTGGTTTAATTCTGGTACCAGCATTCAAGGGAATCAACAAACCCAGACAGCATACTTCATCATACAACATTGCAGTGTCAACTCACTTCCTTCAAGAGATATTTTGAAAGTACCCGGCTCTGCTCGACAGTTTATCGAAGTTTGTCTGCATCTAGAAGGACAAGTGCCGTTTGAATCGATTGGTCTACATCTAGAAGGACAAGTGCCGTTTGAATCGATTTGTCTACATCTAGAAGGTCAAGTGCCGTTTGAATCGATTTGTCTGCATCTAGAAGGTCAAGTTCCGAAGCTTATTTCCAGTACCAGAAGCTCTTTTTCCTGCGTCATGGCTGTTCATGGGAGCAGATGTCGATCAACGTTGGATCGTTTATCCTAAGAATGCTGATCACATCCTGTTCTGCACCGTGCTGACGTTTGGGACATATAGAAGTTAAGTGGCCTGTTTGTTTGTGAACTGTGCCCTTATGTTCTAGCTGAGCCTTCTGAATCCTTTCACACACTTTTTGCTATTTGTTTACATGTTTACATGTTATATGTTATTTGTATTTGTATATTTATATGTTTATATTTCAGCGGGTCTGGATGGGTGGTGACTCCTATAGATCATACCACGTGACAGAGGTTTTCTATTGAGAGTGTTCTGTAGGGTATGCAAATTTCCTATAGTGAAATTTGCTAAGCGACTTTGGTTGCTATTTCTATTAGTTGGGATGACATGTGTTAGTGTTGTTATCGTTATTTTTCGCATTCTTTAGTTTTGTTTTGATTTGTTTGTATTTGTAGGTCTCCTCTTTTCTATTATTCAGTTCTTTACACAATTTTTGTTTATACATTGTGACGTCATTTGTTTGTTTACTTTTTCGCATTTTTGTCATTCACATTCTTTGTGATATTTTCTTTTAGTTCTGCTGTTTATTTAGTTGACTTATGCGAATGTTTTCGTATTGACTCTGATCTTTGTTATTGTCTACATTGACTTTGATCTTTGTTATTGTTTACATTGACTTTGATCTTTGTTATTGTTTACATTGTCTTTGTTCTTTGTTATTGTTTACATAGTTCTTGAGTAATTAGCTTTCACTACTGTTTATATAGTGCACTTATCATAACTAACTGGTAGTTTTTTGCTTATGCACTATTATAGTGCAGTTATTTTAAATAACTGATGGTTATGCACTGATTTGTGTTGTGCCCTGATGAGTAAGAAGTGACTTGTGATATTATTATACATTTGATAATACAAGTGGCCATAAATCGAGGATTCCTCAGCAAGAAAGAGGTTGGTAAGAAAGCGAAGATGGCTGTATACCGCTCCACCTATGTCCCAGTCTTGACATATGGATGCGAGTCATGGGCAATGACTACAACCCACAAAAGCAAGATCCAAACCTCAGAAATGAGGTATCTGAGGAAGGTGGTTGAAGTAACAAGAAGAGACATGGTCCGCAACCAGACGATACGTCAAGGCCTAAAATCCCACCCGCTGCAGACCCAAATAGAACAGTCCCAACTAAGATGGTTTGGCCATGTCTGCAGAATGGGAGAAGATCGGCTACCACGACAAGCATGGGAAACAAAGAGCCAGGGATCCAGACCTCCAGGACGACCCAGAGTCCGCTGGGAGGACAACATTAGACAATCTTTGAAGGACCGAGGACTAGAATGGAACCAGGCCAAGAAGAAGACAGCTGATAGAATAGTCTGGCACTCTCTCTTCCAAACCTCTACACCTCACAGTAGAAGAGGAACGACTAAGTAAGTAAGTAAGTGATAATACAAGTTTGGTGTCAAAGACTTGTTTCCCACAGAGATTGGGGTAAACATTATGATTATACAAGTACTTATTTAAGTCTTGTCACTATTAAGATTGAAATAAGTTAATTAATTATTTCAAGGGTTTAGCTCATATTATTAGACATAATGGATATGTTGGATTATTTTCTCCGTGAGGGAGATAGGAAATTACGTTTATTTGGGTCAAGCTGTGAAGAATATGCCACAGAACAGCTCCTACTTCAAGTGAGTCAGGATCTAAGACAATATGCCTTGTGTAAGTTTGGATACGGCTATTCAAAAGAGAAAGCATTGAGACTTTCCAAGTTGATATCTACAATTTTTTATGATGAAGGAAAACCAAATACTCAGAGGAGCAGTAGTTTGGAGTTGGATTCATTAAAGGAAACAATAAATGAGCTTCAAATTGATAAGAAAGCTCTTACTGATAAGTTATCAGCAATGACTTATGAAAATACTGTATTAAAGGGTAACGTGACGATATTGATAGAAGATAATAAGAAATTCTATGATTCTTCTCTTAGTCAGAAGAAGCAGTTGGATGAGGAAGTAATCTCATTAAAACAGTTGTTGAATAACCAGATGGAGCAGGTGAACTCTTCCACGCTTGATTTAAAACTACTGTGGAAGATAATAGAAACATTAGCTCTTCCTCATGAGAATAAGTTAAGACATTTTCAACTGGAAAAGGAGAAAAAAGAGTTGGAAGATGAGATGAACTCAATTAAAGACAAATATCTATGTAAGGAACAGGCTCTTATTAGAGAGCTAGAACAAGTCAAAATAAACAATGAGAAGTGGAAGTCAAATTATATAGATGTGGAGTATGAGATTGAAAAACAGAAAATAGAAATTGAGGATCAGAAACTTGGAGCTAAAGAGAAAAAATTGCAGATGCACATGCAAACTGAAGAAAATATGAACTTGCATGAGGAGAAGATGTCGTCTACGGAACTGAAAGAAATAAAGGTAGTGAATGAGAAGGATATAGTTGTTCCTGAAAAGATTGATGAATTTGTGACTAGCCAGCATAGTGTTATTGAAGCACTTAAACTTGAATTGATTCAGGAAAGAGCTACAGTTTTAGAAACTACATCTCAAAATGAACAATTGAAAATAGATCTTAGAGATAGGATCACTAGAGAAAAGACTCTTACTTCCCAGCTACATGACATAAGGTTGGATTAAAACAGGAAGGTTAAAACCAACGAGAGAGTATACAAAGCTGTTGCTAGAGAGAAAACTATTGCAGAAGCAGAAGTTACAAAACTTCGTAAAAGAGTTGACGGCTTATTAGATATTGTTTTGTGCAATAAGATATTATATAATACCAAGGTCAATGAAGTTAGACATAAAGCTGATGGTCGATATGTTAATGCAAAGAGTCAGCGACATGCACTCGATGCTAGCAGTTATATTAAACAATATGTCAACAACTTGTTTCGTGGTAAATATGGTTTCGCACGTGATAACGATACGCTAGGAAATATAAGCGTGATTATGAACAGCGCCAAGGGCGTTCATCACGTGGTAATCTTCCTTTTTCACGTGATGGTTCTTCTTCAAAGAACTGGAGGCAATTTGATGGTGCTCAACTTTTTGGTCCCAGTAACTATAGGAATTTTAATAGAGGTTACCAACCTTATAATAGTTTTTCCTGGAAACAACAAAATCCACGTAATACGTATTTTGATTATAGGGTAAATAATAATCGCAATTATGGTAACTGGAGTTCAAATAAGAGCAATGGGCTCAAGGGAGATAAGAATTTTGATACATCTCGTTGTGATGGCAGATGCCCACACGATTCCACATAATTCTTCTGTCATATATATTTCCTGATATACAGTTCAATACTGTAATGACATATTAGTACATATTTTCTCACTTTTTGGGAATTTATAACGTTGTACCATGTAATTTCCTTCTTTTTTTTTTACCGATTTGATCATAACAGAAGAAGGCTTAGTTAGCGATATACGGGCCAAAAGATCACATGGCCACATTTAGATATTGTATTTTGATGATTGTATTAAGAGATTTAACAATTGTCTTAAAGATTTGTGTTATTGATATGTTCACAGCACATCATTGACGTCTGCGAAATTATGTCCATTGTGGAACTTTGAAGTTATCAAGTCCTGCCCTAGGTTGGAGCGGATGATGTCCACATCTTCTTGTATCGATTATATTTATGTCTACAAGGAACAGCACATGTATTAGTAATGATTAATAATGCATTATATAATGTACTCGTTGTTTGAATATGTGTAATTTTATAATGCGTTATATTAGTATATTACACCGCTGTTTGCACAACACTTCATTGTATAATACTATGATAATATAGTTAATTTCATAGATTTGTATAAGTATAATTTGACTTGCATTATGATGTTGCCATCACTGTGGCGTGTGTTGGTGGCACCTTCCTGGAAGATATACGCGTATACTTAGGGAAATATTTTCTCTAAAAATCTGAGATATAATCTCAGTTTCGCTCCATGCGTCGAGCTAGCCTCATTTTTAGGCAATATATCCGCGCATCATATGTGCGTTAGGAGCCTGGGTTTTTTTCCGGCTCCAGGATTTAAAAAAAAATGTTTCATTTTTTTCCCGGGAGGGTGCGGTAATGTTACGCACAGATCATTTTTTCTCAAGTCATTGTATGATCATTTTTCCTAAAGTCATTGTATGATCATTTTTTGCTAAAGACATTGTATAATTAGATTGACTGAAATGTACACTTTAATTTTTTTCGGTCAAAGCTACATAACTCTGGATAATTGAGATTATCATTTAATATGATGTTACCTCCTCTTGTGACGAGACACGTTCGGTCCATATTTTTTGAACGAAGTGTGATCATTCTCCTTATTTGGTAGTATCGGTCAACTGTTGTTGGAATGTCTGAAATCAGTGTTGAGGTCTCTGTTCATGTCCATATAAGGCTCGATCTAGTATAAATCTTTATCTGGAATGTTCCTAGATCGTCTTGTTTGATTGCTATTCAAGTGGATGCGTTCTGCGCATGTCCGGACGCGAGGCGTCTGGGAAGTTTCTTTGTGCTGGGAGTCGATGGAAAGCTGTGAAGCAGAGAAGACGCGTTTCGGCGTCTCTGTGATTTTGTTAGGGACTTAGGAGCCTTAGTGTGAGTTAGTTAGCTTACAAGGTCCTTCCCTTGAGTATTCTAAAAACGCCTGGAGGCGTATGTTTTCTGTGGTGTGGATTTTTCGAACGAAGGTAATGCCTCATTTACATCCAATCTGTAACTTAACTTTATGTTTGACAATGGTCGATCTCTGCTCACGTATGCATTACAGAAAGGGAGATTCCTCTAATAGAAGTCACGCCCCAGGTATCTTCATACCTGAGATCTATATGTACACGGGTCATACTCAGCCCGAAGGACAGTTCTTTGTTCTATGAACGTCGCTGTGTGTCAGCGATTACGTCTACGTCAAGGTTAGACTTAGGAATGCATGTAAAGGTCAGTTTGACCTGCACTTCTGGAATGACATCCTCGTGCGACTTATGATTTGACTCATTTAGCACATCTGAACAGTAAGAGGATTTTTTGTTGATGTACTTTTTGTATTTGGAGCCAACCATATAATCCCTTGGCGCCATATCATCTTTTTTGAGAATATGCTAAATGCATTTATGAACTATGTATGCTGATATTCGTGAATGTCATGACTTTGCTCTATTGTGAACTGGATGTAACGTACCTGTACTCGTGGCGTCAAAATAAATGATGAAAAACGTCAAGAGCAGTTTACCCATTTATGACTTCACATGTCGTACCCTATGTGCTGTAACTCTGTGAACTACATCACTACTATACACAGCAACAACAACAACAACACAAAACCAGATAAGACACCCTACATCTTGAACTACAATACATGGTGTCGATAGGGGTGGTATTGTGACCGGGCTGAAGGTTCTTCAACGAAATTGGACTTATATTTACAACGTCCATGGTGGTCAGTTCTGGTCCTATCATTTTATGGTGGCCATACATTCATTGAACTGTAGTGTCTTATAACGGAGCTAACGTACCTGGCATTTTGGCGCACCATTATCATCTTATGGAAGCATCACAATAGCGGCCTTATCACCAAAGAGGAGCGAGCCCTAAATCCACCCTTATCAACGGATATTTTTCCCTTTGCCAGCGAGTTAGTTATGAAGTTCATGTGATGGACTATTTATTCTGAGTGCTTGCCATATTTCGGTCCTGATGGATTATTACGTTGTTATTCTAGTACAGTGTAGTGTCTAGATTGTATTTGCTAAAGGCGGTAGATTTATAAGTTGTCAATGATTTAACTGTAGCATTGTCGCAGTTTTGCCGCCCAGTGAGTGAGCGATAGTCATTGCAGTGTTTTTTTCAGTGTAAGTCGTATTGTCATGTATGATACTGATACTCTAAGTGGTTATGGCAAGTTACATTGACATTCCATTATTGTATTTGATGTGTTTATTGGCCGTGTGATGCCTGGTTGTGTGCATATGATTAAAGGGAAATTCCTGTTAAAGGTGTTGATTACTTATGTCAGCCATTGTCGCGTGGTCATACTTCTAGAAGAGCGAGCTTATAATTGTTATTATAAATTCACTCTGCAGTGGTGAAACACAGTGGAGTGTTATCCACGATAATTGCTCCTGACATGCATACATACATATATATATATATGTATGTGTATATATATGTATGTGTATATATATATATATATATATATATATATATATATATATATATATATATATATATATATATATATATATATATATATATATGAGACGGTGTGGCCAGAAAGGTGTAGTTTTAGACTGAGTAATTAGTCGATCTTGTCTACGGTGTATATTTGCGCTCATGTGGCATTCTCACATGGGAATGGGCGATCTAAACGAAACACGCCTTTGCCATCCGTGAAGAAGACAGACGTGTGAGACATGGGAGACAGCGCTCGGTTGTTAGACATCTCGGAGCTGTCTGACACCAGAAGAAAACACCTTTTTGAGCACGAAACCGGAAGAATTGGGAGTTGGGCAACGAATATCGTGGGATGTAACAACCCAGTAGTGGGCGGACCTTTAGTTGCGTCAATTAGGAAGATACTCTTGACTAAGATGTGATCTCATGTCATCCATACTGAGCATAGGGCTCCTGATTTGCTCCCTAGAGGGATGGGTGGAGCTTTCCCTGATATTTTGACATGGCAGCTATCATGTGGTACAAGGGTGGAGATGAAGATTTAAACTGAAACAGTGAGAGGCTTCAGTCAGAAAGCTGAGAAGTAGCCAGATCGTTCTTGTGCAAAACGCGACCTCGTATGATAACCAACTGAGGGCTTTTGCATAATTGCGTCTGTGCTAAGAGAACTAACGACATAGAGGTATGCTTGCATATAAGTACATTTTATAATACTTTAGATTTAGTAATATTAGAAGTTTCAGGTTTAAAAGTTAATGCTTTGTAGCGTTTGTCTATCTATAGTTTGATAAGAAGCTGACTGGCGATTTATGTGTTTTTAAGTGCCTGATTGGTCGATGTTGTATTCGGTTCTATGGGTTATCTGTTCTTGTGTCTCAATCTGGCGTATGAATACTAGATTTACGTCATTTTTCGTCTGGTATGGCCAGAAACAGATTGGGCTTGCCTAAAATGTTTATGGCCCGAATTTATATTTATTCCTTGACTATTTAAGGTGATTCGGTCTTATATCTTTGTATCTTTGTATTTCTATGTCGGACTATTTTGTGAGCTGAACTCTGGGGTGAAAGGCTTTTCTGCGCATGCGTCGATTTTGTGTGTGTGGACAGAGAAGGCTGTCATGTCGTCGCTACTATGGGCTGGTCGTTTAGAAAGTTTGAAGATTGATCTCTGTGATTTATTCTAGGAAGGGGATTGTTTCTCTGTATGATTGTATTATCAGAGATTCTCCTAATGTCCATTATTAACGCCTAGGAATGGCGTGCGTTATTCGCTTGTATGTGTTTTTCTAAAGCCAGGTAAAACCAACACCTATTTGCTGAATTTTTTTGCTAAGCCTAGATGGGAGAAGTATTATCGAACATTTAGGATTGTTGATTACAGATGAAGATGACGTGGTATCTAGTAGCACTAGATCACTTGATGTAACCAGCCTTATTGATAGCAGATATGTCTAGAAGCCCAATGAGGACATTTACGTATGAATAACGAAGTAATTCTGCTTCATAATTTTTCATCCTGGGTGAGCGAAGCTCCCGGAGGAGAGCCATTTTGGATTCCCGCCATTGTAAGCGGATCATTGTCGGAGAACAGAAAAGGTCTTATTATCTTATGATGGTACAGAGATCTACATATTATGAAAACCCACTACTGTGGTTTAACATTGTTGCTATAAACATTTGATGAATTTACGGCTTGAGAAACTTAGCCAGGAGAAGGTTCTGACAGTGAACCATTGTTGATGTTTATGTATCCACCTTAACTGACGCGATTAGTCAGTTAGAGCATGAGACGATAGACAACCAGAATATTGAGTGCTTGCCTACTATCGTTCCATTATATTTACCATTACATGAATGTACATCTGATATTGTCACCCATTTTTTCAAGTATACGATGATTTTTGTGCCAACCTGCTCAAATGACTGTAATCGTGATGTCGAAGTGTACGTCCATAATTAAATGTATGAAACGTCATCAGTGGTCTGCCTTTATTGACTTCAAGCTATGATTGAGTGAGTGACTTGTCAACTCAACAGAACGGTACACACATTCGCGTCCTTTACATCTACATTCTCACTCGATGTCAGCACTGTGTCGGAACGAGTTGACCATCCATCTACCTGTCTAGTATGACCTTATGAAAGCAGTAACATCACACATCACAACAAAAAACGCCTCTTATCAATGTGGTAGGCCAGATTTCTGGGTCTAACCTGCACAGTGGACATTGCCAGAAGTCAGCTGCTGATACCAGATCGTTTCTTGTGGCCGCATACGACACACATAAACACCAGCAGTACAAGTTACAGTCGATGTCAGCTAATCAGCAGTTTTGTTACGTGACCTGACCTGTCAAGCAGAGGCAGTAACTAGGTCAGCGCATGTTGACATTTGCGATAGAACAGACATCAGTGCACAGCAGGATTTTAGCAAATATTAACTGTGTTAGCGAGAAGTGCTTATATTTCAACGGTGGATCTTCTGGTGTTCTGCTCTAAATTGAACTGTGTAATAGTTAAAGCCAGAATGATGATTATTAATTATAATACTATTGTGTGATAACATCTGAGCCTTCTTTACAACACATCATATTGACATGCTATTTCTCATATATGTATTTATGTTTAAGTGTTTACATGTTTCATTTTTGTGTTGTGTATATGTCTGTGGGCGGTTGGGTAAGTTGACTATTATAAGAGATACCACGTCATAGAGGTCTTATAATAGCGTTCAGTAGGAGCAATTTTCTTAATTGAAAATTTGCACGCAACATTTGTTGGTCTTTTTGTTAGCTGTGACGACGTGTTGTTTTTTCTTCGTTGTTTTTGTAATATTTTTTTTCTCTTCTTTAGTTTTGTTTTGATTTCTTTGTACTTGAAGATCTCATCTTTCCTGTCATTTAGTTCTATATAACTTTTATATTTATACACTGTGACGTCATTTGTGTTGTTTATTTCCGCGCAGTTATCATCACAGGTTCTGTGATTATTTTCTTCAGTTTTCCTCTTTAACTTATTTGATTTCTGCGAATGTTTCCATGTTGTCTTTCTTGATTGTCCTTTGTTTATGTTGTTGGTTGACATATGCTATAAGGTATATTTGATCATACACTACTAGCTGTGTAGTACACTTGTAGTATAGAATAAACTTGTAGTTTATTACTATTATTATTATTATTCTTATACAAGTGAGTATACAAGACCTTATTAAAGGCTTGTCTCCCACAAAGATTGGGGTAAAGGGAGCTGATTATTCAAGTTTATTAAAACTTGCTCTCATTTACGGTGGAATAAATTTCATTGACTTATCAGGTAACTAGTCACATATTGTTAAAAATTATGTCGACTTTAGATTACTTTATTGAGATAGGGAAATCCCTAGGCAAGTCTGGTAAAGAATTGGAAGAATACTCGACTGCTCAATGGGCCATGGCATTGAAGTCAGAAGAAAAGAAACAAAAAGAGGGAAAAAATGGAAAGCAGAAACTGAACAAAAGAAAATAGATGCTGAGAATTTAAGGTTGCAAGCAGAGGAAAGAAAACTTCAAGCGGAGGAAAGAAAACTTCAGGCTGAAGAAAAAAGATTACACAGAGAAGCTGAAGCTGAGGAGAGAAAAATAAAGATGAAACATGAACATAAGGAAAACTTTTAGCATTTGAGTTAGAAAAATTGAAATTGACAAATATGAGTAATGTTAATCAGTCATCTGGTGGTAATGGCAAACCTTTTATTTACAAGATCAAGCTACCAGCATTTAATCCATCCAGTGACGATATAACAGTTTGGCTAGGTAGGTTTGAACGTTCTTGTCGAAATCATAATGTGGATAGATCACAATATGCTAATCAGTTATCAGAGATACTGAAAGGTGACACTCTGACTAGTTTAAGCTTGGTAGAAGAGGCTGACCAGGATAATTATGATGTTATCAGAGCAGCCTTGTTAAAAAAATATCAATTGACAGAGGAAGGTTACCGTCTTTTGTTTAAGAGAATGGTACCTAAAACAGGGGTAGAATTCTCAGAGTTCATTGCAAGGACACGTCTTACATTTAATCGTTGGATTGAGCTGTCCAAAACAGAAAAGACATATGAAGCCCTTATGGACTTGTTGCTCAGAGACAAGATTATGTCAAGTGTAAATAAACCATTCCTTGAATTCCTACATGAGCGTAAACCCAAGACACTAAAAGAAATGGAACAATATTGTACCCAATACGTCACTGCACATCCGGACGTAGCTATTAACAATGCTAAGGCTAAGGAAAGTATGCCAGTTGCTTCAGCAACACCATACAATCCTAATTACTCACACAAATTTCAAGGACCGCAAAACAGATTTGATAAAAAGAGTAACTCGAATAATTATCAAAATCAAGGTAATCAATCATTTTAAGGTTCTTCTTCGAAGAACTGGAGACGAGCTGACAGCCCTCGATACAGGGGTTGCCACAATTATAGGAATTTCCGCAGAGGAAGTCATTATAGGAACTATCCAAGTCATCCGTCATGGAGACAACAAGACCATAATTACAGAGATACTCATTATAATGAACATAATGATTGTAACCATGAGAACTATGACTCAAACCAAAATAGGGGTTACAATAGAAGAAACAATAATAATTGGAGAGGCAATAATAATCGAGGTAGATCTCAATACAAGGGACATAAATCACATTATCAGGCAAACTCTGCACAGCAAGAGTCCCATGAAGCCTGTAATCAGACTAATTATAATAAAAACTCTAATAATATGGCATGTTCTGCTTTTGATTTTGGGAGAGCATCTCAATGCCCCCAATGCAAAACATTATTTGAACCAACTACGGTGTCTATTTTAAATTGTGGTCACCCTCTTCCTGCTCTTCCTGCGTCAGTCGCGCATGATGGAAGAGGATCTCTTGTCTTACATAAAGGTCTAGTAAATGATAGCCCAGTCTCAATTCTTTTTGATTCTGGATGCACCACCATTGGTGTTAGACAGTCACTCGTAGATCCTTCCGGTGCCACAGGCAAAGTAGTCAAATGTGTAACATTTAGCGGCACATTAGAGAAGTACTCCACTGCTATCATCAATATTTCTACTCCTTTCTTTACGGGAGATGTGCATGCATGTCTTCTACCGAATCCGATCGCTGATCTCATCATTGGTCGTATTCACGGAGTCAAAGAATGCACTCCGCAACAAATTGCTGCTTGGGAAGATCAAAATATGCAAACTGCTAATGCAGTAGTCACAAGAGCACAAGCTCTCAATATGCCTCAAACTTCATCTACTGAAGATACTGAAGTGCATAACCAAGATGATCCCTTGGTACATTCTCGTGACTCATTTATAAAACAGCAAGAAGATGATCCCACTCTAAAGAAATGCTTTACCCTTGCAATCAGATTCTTGTTCCCAAGAATTTGAGAGTTAAAGTTTTGCAGCACGCTCATGACTCTCAGTGTGCTGGACATATGGGTTTTTCCCGTACTAAGTCAAGAGTTCTTGCGGCTTTCTTTTGGCCTTTCGTAAACAAAGACATACGGATTTATTCCCGATCTTGTAAGGTATGTCAAGAAGTTAAATCCAAAGGTCCACGCCATGCTGCACCTATACAGGCTGCAGATATTCCTATTCGGCCGTTTCAGAAAATGGCAATAGACATTATTGGTCCGTTTAAGATCAAATCTGCCAGAGGACATCAGTTTATCTTAACGTGTGTTGACATGTGCACACGTTGGCCAGAGGCTATACCTCTGAAGAGCATTTCCACTGCCGATATTGCAGACGCTCTTTGGCTTTTATTTTCTCGTCTGGGATTCCCCGGAGAAATATTATCAGATCATGGCACCCAATTGATATCGGATACCATGTCTCAAGTGATGTCTACTCTGAAGATAGATAGATCATTAAGTAGTATCTATCATCCTATGTCTAATGGGATGGTGGAACGTCTAAACAGAACACTCAAAAACTTACTAGAGAAGATAACTGAGGATCATCCTCAAGATTTGGATAGGGTTTTGCCCGCGGCCCTCTTTGCGTATAGAGAGGTCCCCAATGAACATACAGGATTTTCTCACTTTGAACTTGTCTTCAGCGCGCGACCGCGCGACCCTATGTCTTTGCTTCATGATCTTATAACAGCTGATAATATTGATGATGACACAAAATCTTCTTACGAATATGTCATCGCGCTTAGACACAAGACTATCGAAGCATGCAGATTAGCAACTTCTTCTGAATTTGCCAAACAGAAGGCAAGGCAATTTGCCAATAAGAAAAGAACCTTACGACAACTTTGTCCTGGGGACAAAGCGTATGTTCTGCTACCTTGTAGGGAAAACAGACTTCTTATCTCATGGAAAGGTCCGTTCGATATAATCTCGAAAATTTCCGATGTTGACTACATTGTCGATATTGATGGGAAGCATAAAACCTTCCACATCAATATGCTTACGGAATACCATGAACGTCCTGATTATTTGCTGCCTATTTTTCAGGCAACGGACGATTCTCCAGTACCACATGGTCATTTCTCATCCTTGTCAGTAACACAAGATGAAGAAACAAGTTTCTCGGATGTAAATCTCCCTCTTCCAGTGATTCCACTTCATTCTAGTGAATCATGGAAAAACGTTACTGTTTCTCCTAATTTATATCTAGAGGAACAGCGACAAGTTTCTTCTATGTTACAAACATTTCAGGATGTCCTTACTGACATTCCTGGACACACCAATGTCATTGAACATGACATTATTCTAACTGACCATAATCCTATTAGGGTCAGACCATATCCTATACCGATACATTTTGAGACACAGGTCGAGAAAGAGTTGGATGAGATGATAGAATTGAAAATAGTCGAACCATCCAGTTCAGCATATTCTTCGCCGATGGTTATTGTTCGACAAAAAGACAATAACATACGTCTTTGCGTTGATTATCGCAAATTGAATCAGGTTACGAAGTTCGATGCTGAACCTATGCCTTTACTAGAAGAGCTACTTACTAGGCTTTCTAAATCTCATTTCTTCACTAAACTTGATTTGTCTAAAGGATATTGGCAAGTCCCATTAAGTGAACGAGCCAAACCTCTTACTGCTTTTTCTACACCTAGGGGTTTGTTTCAATGGAATTTCATGCCTTTCGGCCTTATGAACGCCCCGGCTACATTCGTACGCATGATGCGTCGAATCCTATCTCATCGGTCAGATGTCATTGCGTACTTAGACGACATCTGTCTTTTCAGTGATACTTGGGAAGATCAGTATTTGGGATTAGGTGAATTACTGTCTACCTTACGCGAGCATAAGTTGACAGCGAAACCCTCTAAAGCATGTATTGGTTTTAGCGAAATTTCTTTCCTAGGTCACCGTGTCGGTCATGGTTTCCTAAAGACAGAGGACCATAATACCAGTAAAATACTTAACATCTCTATTCCTAAGACTAAAAAGCAAGTGAGAAGTCTCTTAGGTCTTATACAATTTTATGGACGATTCATTCAGAATCTATCCTCTATCATGGCACCTCTTTCTTCGTTACTAAAGAAAGGGTCTCCTAATATGGTCCACTGGTCTCAGGAATGCCAATCCTCTTTGGATAAGATTAAAAATATGTTTTCAACTCCACCTATCTTAATGTTACATACTACACATAAGACATTTGTTCTTCGTAGTGACGCTTCATCCACTGGGATCGGAGCGGCACTAATGCAAGAGTACTCTGAAACTCTGCATCCTGTAATGTATATCTCACGAAAACATAATGCGGCAGAGAGGAATTACTCGGTTTTAGACCGTGAACTTTTGGCGATGGTTTGGTCAATTCTCAAACTTCAAAGATTCCTTCTTGGCGTGCATTTCATAGTGGAAACTGACCAGAAAGCTCTTACGGCTATTCAAAGTAAAAACTTGAAGAGCTCGAGATCAACTCGATACGCCATTGCTCTTCAACCTTTTCATTTCTCGGATAGCTCATCCGTGGTTCAGAAAATGTGATGGCAGACATTCTGTCTAGATGCCCACATGATTCCACCTAACTGTTAAATCTTGGACTTTCTAATATGTCTAGCTTTACAAAAGTTATTTTTTCTATATCAAAATATGTACACATTTGTAATATATGATATGGTGATGGTATAAACATCATGCGGGTCACTAATGTATATTCACCGCTACTCGTTTGATGATTTTTCTTTTGTCAATCATGAACTTATGGTACTTAATATGAAATTGTGATTGAAATTATTGTATGCATTGTGTCATTGCCAGTATTGTAGTATGCGTTTGTGACACCTCCCTGGAAATATTTATACTTAGAGAAATACTTTCTCTGAGATGTTGAGATATATTCTCACCGGTCGAGCAATACTTCGACTTTGCCTTAATTTGGCGTTATTAATCGCCGATATTTCTTCATCTGCGCATTATACATGCGTCGTGAGCCTATTGTATGTTGCTCTCAGATGAAAAAAAAATGATTTTCATTTTTATTCCCGGGGGTGTGGTAGTCTGTTGCGCACATATTCTTTTGTGACGCACAGATTACTGTTGGTAGGCATACAAATGTAAAGTATAACTATTTGTCTGATGAAAGGTATTTATTTGAGAATCAATGATTCTCAGGCTGAGGGACAGAACCCTGATTGGTCGATGTTGTATTCGGTTCTATGGGTTATCTGTTCTTGTGTCTCAATCTGGCGTATGAATACTAGATTTACGTCATTTTTCGTCTGGTATGTGTAGCGAAATTGACAGAGATACAACGGTAAAATACCTCCAAAGATAACATTTATGGATAAAAACATAATGCGTAGGCTGCGAATAGTACATGATCGCCCAGACCGCGGGTCATCACCCTCCATAAAAATTGACTTGCTAGACAGGAGGGGAACGGCGGATAAAAAGGAAAAAATATGACTGGAAAGATTTCGTGAGACTAGAAAGGCTAAGGAGACGCAATTGGGGGGGATGGAGGAAAGTAAAAATTTACGTCCCCAAATTGACACGAGGTACGGAAATGGACGCTTTTGCGATACCAAGCCCTTGATTTGAATTCAGCGGCTAAACGCAGATGTTGAAATATTACAAAAATTAAAAAGTAATTTTTTCTTAATATTAATGTTAGGAATATAAAAATTAGCTGGCCGGATGGCCCATTCTGAGCAGTGAACTAATATGTTCTTAATTTTACAAACGGATAGATAATATTGAAGATAATGACAAAAGACAGTGTTGTTCACATCATCGACAGACTGTATTGAATCTAAAAGTGTCGCTATTTGCACAAAAAAACACGACCTCGAGACGCAGGTGTTCAAATCTACTTAGTATGGAAGAGAAGGGATTTTGTGGTGGCTGTGTCTAAAAATAACTTTTAACGACAAAATTTTGGAGGGGAGAGAAAGGTTGGTTCAAAAATCAAGTACAATTTTGTAGAAACACAAGTAGAGACGGACAGACTAACAGATAACCATCCATACTTGACTGAAGCATGACTGAAATGACTTTAGGGTAGGAAATTTGAATTTAAAATAAACCTAGGCAGTGATTGGCCACAGACAATCATATTATTAGCGCTCAGACGCGAAAGTGGGGCCATTCTTCAATAGTTGTTCAGTGATAGACACAGATTGTAAAGTGTGGTGATTTCCATATGAAAGAAAGTGAAAGAAGTTTAGGGACGCCATACTATAGCCAGCAGCTCAGCTGAGTTTTGCTAGCAATTCTGTGTTATTTATTCATAATCTGGTAAGATTGAAATTATTTCTTTATATGTTTTGAATATTGTTTAATGTTCGAGTGATTTGATACTGCCATATCGAAATCTAGCCTTACAAACAAGTAGGGATTTGCTCTAGACCCCCCGCCCTAGTCAGGGTCTAGGGACCAACAATGTACATAAACTCCAGCAAGGGTTAGGCAAGACAGATCAAGTGTTGAGAATAATGAAACATATTACCTATCCTCTTTTAGGGCAGAAAACTAATAAATATTTTTCAGAATCTATAGTCTGGGAGGATCTATCTGATGTAAAACCACCATGGTAAATGTGCTGTTTGGTCAGAGAGATCTGACCTGTCTGTATGATGTGGTTGTTGTGTCAGTGTTGTGTCCAGACGTGGGTAGAGAATAGATTTTGACACATGGCCCATACTTTGATTGCAGAGCTGTGAGTTTCTGTTGTCAACAAAGCAGTGTCTATTCAGTTGGTGACTTTACTCGAGTGTATCTGTGCAGTACTTGTGACAGAGACCACCATTATTGCCCGCCAGCACGGAGAGGTGGGACCACCAGATTTCAGCACCAGAGCTACAACTACAAGATGAGTGAGCCTCTGGTCTGCTGGACATTCACCAACGCTTTGTAGTTACTAATACCCCCATAAAAATTCCCACCATTTTCTGGACACTGTGTAGTCAATATAGACAGGTGTGATGAGGCCACCCCAACAGCACAAACATTAACTATCCTCCCAAGTAGATGACTACTAGAACATTTTAATAAAACTAACTAGTATAGTACATATATATGTACACTATTGCATTTATGATATAATATTCCATGCATTTCTTTCATAATCTCTAAATCCTTTTAAGTTCTGGTCAATCTAAAAAAATTGATCCAGAACAAAATAAATGTAATATAATTCTATCAAAAAATTTTACACACGTGAGTTAGTTCAGTGTATTTTAACATTTATTAATATTATTAGTCTTGTTAAATATCTGTGGGTATATCTATAACCTATTACACCACACTACATATCATAACCCTAGACACTTTACGTAGCTACATTCATTAAAAAAAAAAAAAAAAAAAATAGTGTGAGGTCGTAGTGGTAGCAAGAAAGGCCTTCTGACAATTCACAACTACATCTTATCTCAGGAGCCTTCACAGCTGGCCTCATACAATTACATTTAGTAATATCACCATCATACAATACCATCAAACACCACTACATATATTGGGGTCTTGTCCAGGGATAATTAGCCCAACAGTAATATTAGGATCTCCTGGTGGGAGAAATAAAAGTAGGGAAATAAATTGTAAAATTTCCTTTAAAATTAAAAGTGTCCCTGCAGATAAAAGTTGGTGAATCTTCACAGCCAGTAATAATTAATTAGTTAACTGGTTAGTTAGAATTAGTTAGACTATAGTCATAAGAAGTACTTAGTGTATTTACTGGTTAGAGATTTATCTTGTATATTATTATATTGTCTAAAAAGTATGGCGGAGCTGGCAAAATTTAGATCAGCTGCTGTGCTCACCGCGAAGGAGATGGGAATGGATGGTCAGATTTTAATTCAATACGTAACGGCTGAATGTGATAAATATATTGAAAGGGAAGATAGAAAGGTAGCTGAAGAGAAGAGGTTACAAATTGAGGCTGATAGAGAAATTAAGAGGCTGCAGATTGAGGCAGAAGAAAAAACGACAGCAAAGGGAGGCAGAAGAAAAACGACAGCAAAGGGAGGCAGAAGAAAAAAAGGCCGAAAGGGAAGCAGAAGATAGAAGGTTGCAAAGGGAGCACGAATTACGACTAAGGGAGCTGGAATTACAAGGCCCGGCCCCTGAAAATGGTGCCAGCCCTTTTGCCTCAGATGCTACGCCCAGTCTGGGAGCCTCAAACTCAGCTATGGGGTTTCATTTAGACCATTTTGTTGAAAAAGACGATGACATAGAGGGGTACCTAGGACGTTTTGAGTTATTAGCTACTACATATGGGTTAGAGAGAGAGAGGTGGAGTTTAAAGCTATCACAGGGATTGAGAGGTACTTCTTATGAAGTATTTGCCAAAATGAACAGGGAAGACCAAGACAATTATGACATGTTAAAGCAGGCTTTGTTATTAAGGTACGAGAAGAATGGTGAATTTTATCGTAAGAAATTTAGAAATGCCAAACTGTTGTCTGGGGAGACATACCACCAATTCTCTGCCAGACTAGAAACCTATTTGGAGAAATGGACGGCTCTGGGGAAGACCCAAGATCTTAAAGAAATGATCATGATTGAGCAATTGAGAGAGTCCATGGCTCCAGACATGAGAAAATTTCTCATGGAACAAGGTGCAGAGAAGTTGGGGGAAGTTTTAAATGTTGCTGAGAGGTATCAGGCAGCCCAGGCAGAGGTAAGTGGTGCTAAGAAGAAGCACATAGACAATTTTAAAGCTCCACAGCAATTTAATAAATTTGATAATAGAGAGCAGGGAAATAAAGGTAGGACAAACTTTGAGCGGCCAAGAAATGACTATCGCGACAGAAACTCACAGTTCAATGACCAAAAGTTCAATGAAAGAAAACCGTTGAACCAAGGGAAAAGATGGTGTAAATGGTGCAAGAAGGATAACCATAACACCGAATTTTGTAGAAGGAAACCTTCAAACATTGCTGCAATGAAGTCGGGGACGCGAAGATTAAAGGTTAATCCTAATGGACAACAGGAACCTTATCACCCCCCAGTTTGTGAGGATGTTATTTGTAATGGGGTCACCATAAGGTGCCTTTATGATACAGGTTTGGATTATGATTCAGTTGTGAAGTCTAGCCTAGTGGACCCAAGTCAGTATACCACAGAAACAGTGGAAATACAAGGGGCAACTAAGGACATACCACTCATGACACTTCCCATCGCAAGGATAACGGTGAAAACTCGCTATGTGGAAGGAGAAATCAGAGCAGCAGTGATAGATGAACCAATCTACCCTCTGATATTGGGGTGTAGATACGTCTTCTTGGGGAATCCCGAAAAACCTGTGATCATGGCGACAGTGCAGACCAGGTCACAGAAGAAGGAGGAAGAAGGTGAACCTATAAATGCTCATCCAGAGGAGATGAGGAAGGCGCAGGCTGAGGATAGGACACTCAAGCCATGTTTTAAAAAAATTGCCCAAATGCCACACACCTCCGAGCAAGGGGGAATATTTCATGAAGAACAAACTCTTATACAGGAAGGCCGGAACTGGAACAAATGGTCACAACCAGCTGGTTCTTCCCACTTCATATAGAGATAAAGTGATGGAACTCGGGCATGCGATTCCCTTCAGTGGTCACATGGGGATCAGCGCCACAGGACAGCGTATAGCTTGTCATTACTTCTGGCCAGGGATAACGGAGGATATAAAAAGATATGTCAAATCCTGCCCAGAATGTCAAAGGGTAGCTCCAAAGCACTGGACTGCTCCTGCAACTCTAGGGGAAATGCCCATAGTGGGAACACCTTTTGAGAGGGTTGCAGTGGATATTGTAGGACCTCTCACTCGGACCAAGAGGAGGAACAGTTACATCCTTACTCTGGTGGACACTTGTTCTATGTGGGGAGAGGCGGTAGCCCTGCCATCAATTGATTCAAAACATGTAGCAGAGGCACTACTTACAATATTTACCCGATTAGGATTCCCGCATCAAATCTTGACGGATAATGGTTCTCAGTTCAAGGGGAAACTAACGGAAGAAGTTTTTAAGCTATTTCAAGCCAGGCACTTTCATTGTAGTCCGTACCATCCACAAGGGAACGGCCAGGTAGAGAGGTTCAACGGGACTCTCATTTCTATCCTGAGAAAGCTGGCACACGAAAAACCGGATCTGTGGGATCAATTCCTGCCCGCCGCATTGTTTGCGTACCGGGAGGTACCACATAGTTCAACCGGGATGGCTCCCGCAACTCTGCTATTTGGGAGGCCAATAAAAGGTCCTTTAGAAGCTTTATTAAGGACCTGGACAGATGAGAAGGCGGAAGAGACTGTTACCTCATCGTATCAATATGTGAACGAACTGACCACTCGTTTGAAAGCTGGATGGAAACTGGCAAATGATAATTTGAAACAAGCCAGGAAGAAACATGCAGCATATTTTAATAGGAAGGCAAAGGACAGGGAACTCGCAGTCGGAGAGAAGGTGCTGCTTCTACTACCCGGAAGCCAGAATAAATTACAAATTGGTTGGCAAGGTCCATATACGGTTCTAGAGAAGGTGTCTAGAACAAACTATAAAATTGACAAAAAGGGGCAGGAGAAAGTTTATCATGTAAACCTGTTAAAGAAGTATCTGGACAGACCACTCCAGGAAAGCACCCCCTTATTGACCTTGGCTATTGCAACCCAGATGCAAAAAGAACCACTCACCTCACATGAATACCCATTACATCCTTGAGAAACAGCAGCACAGGTAAAAGTCAGTAAGCACCTGACTAAAAACCAGAGGGAGAGAGTTCAACAGGTTCTGGAGGAACATACAGATGTATTAACAGATAAACCAGGCCATACAAATTTGTTACAGTATGACATGAAACTGGTAGACTCAAACCCAATCTGTATGAGAGCCTATTCTATTCCGTTCGCGAAGGAGAAGGCATTGAAGGAAGAAATAGAGTATTTGTTGAAGGAGGGGATTATTTCGCACAGTGAATCATCTTTTAGTTCTAGTGTCGTTTTGTTGAGGAAACCGTCTGGGGAACACAGACTGTGCATCGATTACAGGAAACTGAATGCTGTCACAGAAGGACAAGTGGATCCATTACCAGACACAAAACAGTTATTTGCCAGACTGAACAAGGCAAAATACTTTTCAAAGGTGGATCTTAGTAAAGGCTATTACCAGATCCCAGTGAAGCCTGAAGTGAGACCTTATTTGGCTTTTAGCACTTCGGATGGACATTATGAATTCAATATGCTACCATTCGGACTGAAAAATGCTCCGAGTGTGTTTTCAAGGATGATGCGAAAATTGTTGGATCCCCTGAATAACCCATGTATCACGAATTTCATGGATGATATTCTCGTCGCCACAGAGACATTTGAAGAACACATTGAAGCTCTGGAGATGTTGTTTGATAGACTTCGGGAGGCGAACTTAACTGCTAGGCCAACAAAATGTTGTATTGGATGCAAAGAGTTGGAATTCTTGGGACACACTGTATATCAGGGTAATATGACCCCTGATCCTAAGAACTTGGAAAAACTGCAGAGAGCACCTAGGCCACAAACAAAAAAGGACGTGCGATCATTCGTGTCGTTATGCGGATTTTATCAGAAATACATCAAAAATTTTAACGCTATTTGTGCTCCTCTGACTGATCTGACTCGCAAGGGACTTCCAGATAAAATTATTTGGACTGCACAATGTGAACTAGCGTTCCAAGAGTTAAAGGAAAAACTCACTAGCAAGCCTATTCTCAAACTGCCTGATTTGACACAGGACTTTGTCTTAAGAACCGATGCAAGTAATGTGGGACTCGGAGGGGCTTTGTTGCAAAGATCATCTTCACCTGATGGGGAACTTAAACCAGTCGCTTATGCAAGCCGCAAATTGAATAAGGCGGAACAAGGATACTCCACAAGCGAAAAAGAATGTTTAGCATTAATCTGGGCAATAAAGAAGTTTCAAATCTATCTGTATGGTAGGACTTTTGTGGTGGAGACGGACCATCAGCCTCTCGTGTTCTTGTCTCAGGCTAAGCATGAAAACGCAAGATTGCTGAGGTGGTCTTTGTTGCTTCAACCTTATCAGTTTAGTATCCAATATATCCCAGGCAAATTGAATGCCGGTGCAGATTTCCTCAGTCGGCACCCCTGTGATCAAAATTAGAGTAGTGGCAGACGTGAGGAGTAATTTTACCTATGTGTATCGCTGGTTTTGGAACTTGCCATAGGCATGTTTTCAAGTGGGGAGATGTGTAGTGAAATTGACAGAGATACAACGGTAAAATACCTCCAAAGATAACATTTAAGGATAAAAACATAATGCGTAGGCTGCGAATAGTACATGATCGCCCAGACCGCGGGTCATCACCCTCCATAAAAATTGACTTGCTAGACAGGAGGGGAACGGCGGATAAAAAGGAAAAAATATGACTGGAAAGATTGCGTGAGACTAGAAAGGCTAAGGAGACGCAATTGGGGGGGATGGAGGAAAGTAAAAATTTACGTCCCCAAATTGACACGAGGTACGGAAATGGACGCTTTTGCGATACCAAGCCCTTGATTTGAATTCAGCGGCTAAACGCAGATGTTGAAATATTACAAAAATTAAAAAGTAATTTTTTCTTAATATTAATGTTAGGAATATAAAAATTAGCTGGCCGGATGGCCCATTCTGAGCAGTGAACTAATATGTTCTTAATTTTACAAACGGATAGATAATATTGAAGATAATGACAAAAGACAGTGTTGTTCACATCATCGACAGACTGTATTGAATCTAAAAGTGTCGCTATTTGCACAAAAAAACACGACCTCGAGACGCAGGTGTTCAAATCTACTTAGTATGGAAGAGAAGGGATTTTGTGGTGGCTGTGTCTAAAAATAACTTTTAACGACAAAATTTTGGAGGGGAGAGAAAGGTTGGTTCAAAAATCAAGTACAATTTTTGTAGAAACACAAGTAGAGACGGACAGACTAACAGATAACCATCCATACTTGACTGAAGCATGACTGAAATGACTTTAGGGTAGGAAATTTGAATTTAAAATAAACCTAGGCAGTGATTGGCCACAGACAATCATATTATTAGCGCTCAGACGCGAAAGTGGGGCCATTCTTCAATAGTTGTTCAGTGATAGACACAGATTTTAAAGTGTGGTGATTTCCATATGAAAGAAAGTGAAAGAAGTTTAGGGACGCCATACTATAGCCAGCAGCTCAGCTGAGTTTTGCTAGCAATTCTGTGTTATTTATTCATAATCTGGTAAGATTGAAATTATTTCTTTATATGTTTTGAATATTGTTTAATGTTCGAGTGATTTGATACTGCCATATCGAAATCTAGCCTTACAAACAAGTAGGGATTTGCTCTAGACCCCCCGCCCTAGTCAGGGTCTAGGGACCAACAATGTACATAAACTCCAGCAAGGGTTAGGCAAGACAGATCATGTGTTGAGAATAATGAAACATATTACCTATCCTCTTTTAGGGCAGAAAACTAATAAATATTTTTCAGAATCTATAGCCTGGGAGGATCTATCTGATGTAAAACCACCATGGTAAATGTGCTGTTTGGTCAGAGAGATCTGACCTGTCTGTATGATGTGGTTGTTGTGTCAGTGTTGTGTCCAGACGTGGGTAGAGAATAGATTTTGACACATGGCCCATACTTTGATTGCAGAGCTGTGAGTTTCTGTTGTCAACAAAGCAGTGTCTATTCAGTTGGTGACTTTACTCGAGTGTATCTGTGCAGTACTTGTGACAGAGACCACCATTATTGCCCGCCAGCACGGAGAGGTGGGACCACCAGATTTCAGCACCAGAGCTACAACTACAAGATGAGTGAGCCTCTGGTCTGCTGGACATTCACCAACGCTTTGTAGTTACTAATACCCCCATAAAAATTCCCACCATTTTCTGGACACTGTGTAGTCAATATAGACAGGTGTGATGAGGCCACCCCAACAGCACAAACATTAACTATCCTCCCAAGTAGATGACTACTAGAACATTTTAATAAAACTAACTAGTATAGTACATATATATGTACACTATTGCATTTATGATATAATATTCCATGCATTTCTTTCATAATCTCTAAATCCTTTTAAGTTCTGGTCAATCTAAAAAAATTGATCCAGAACAAAATAAATGTAATATAATTCTATCAAAAAATTTTACACACGTGAGTTAGTTCAGTGTATTTTAACATTTATTAATATTATTAGTCTTGTTAAATATCTGTGGGTATATCTATAACCTATTACACCACACTACATATCATAACCCTAGACACTTTACGTAGCTACATTCATTAAAAAAAAAAAATTGTGTGAGGTCGTAGTGGTAGCAAGAAAGGCCTTCTGACAATTCACAACTACATCTTGTCTCAGGAGCCTTCACAGCTGGCCTCATACAATTACATTTAGTAATATCACCATCATACAATACCATCAAACACCACTACAGTATGGCCAGAAACAGATTGGGCTTGCCTAAAATGTTTATGGCCCGAATTTATATTTATTCCTTGACTATTTAAGGTGATTCAGTCTTATATCTTTGTATCTTTGTATTTCTATGTTGGACTATTTTGTGAGCTGAACTCTGGGGTGAAAGGCTTTTCTGCGCATGCGTCGATTTTGTGTGTGTGGACAGAGAAGGCTGTCATGTCGTCGCTACTATGAGCTGGTTGATTAGAAAGTTTGAAGATTGATCTCTGTGATTTATTCTAGGAAGGGGATTGTTTCTCTGTATGATTGTATTATCAGAGATTCTCCTAATGTCCATTATTAACGCCTAGGAATGGCGTGCGTTATTCGCTTGTATGTGTTTTCCTAAAGCCAGGTAAAACCAACACCTTTTTGCTGAATTTTTTGCTAAGCCTAGATGGGAGACGTATTATCGTGCATTTAGGATTGTTGATTACAGATGAAGATGACGTGGTATCTAGTAGCACTAGATCACTTGATGTAACCAGCCTTATCGATAGCAGATATGTCTAGAAGCCCAATGATGACATTTACGTATGAATAACGAAGTAATTCTGCTTCATAATTTTTCATCCTGGGTGAGCGAAGCTCCCGGAGCAGAGCCATTTTGGATTCCCGCCTTTGTAAGCGGATCATTGTCGGAGAACAGAAAAGGTCTTATTATCTTATGATGGTACAGAGATCTACATATTATGAAAACCCACTACTGTGGTTTAACATTGTTGCTATAAACATTTGATGAATTTACGGCTTGAGAAACTTAGCCAGGAGAAGGTTCTGACAGTGAACCATTGTTGATGTTTATGTATCCACCTTAACTGACGCGATTAGTCAGTTAGAGCATGAGACGATAGACAACCAGAATATTGAGTGCTTGCCTACTATCGTTCCATTATATTTACCACTACATGAATGTACATCTGATATTGTCACCCATTTTTTCAAGTATACGATGATTTTTGTGCCAACCTGTTCAAATGACTGTAATTGTGATGTCGAAGTGTACGTCCATGATTAAATGTATGAAACGTCATCAGTGGTCTGCCTTTATTGACTTCAAGTATGATTGAGTGAGTGACTTGTCAACTCAACAGAACGGTACACACATTCGCGTCCTTTACATCTACATTCTCACTCGATGTCAGCACTGTGTCGGAACCAGTTGACCATTCATCTACGTGTCCAGTATGACCTTATGAAAGCAGTAACATCACACATCACAACAAAACACATCTTGTCAAAGAGGAATTCTAGTGTCGCATTGCGCTGTATACGAGTGTGTACTTATTACCATTATTATTATCATTTGTGTAGTGTCAAGTAATGGTTATATTGCATTCTTGTGAGCCGTAAGTGTGGTTAATTTTACATCAGTGATTATTTAGAGAGGAAGATTAGCGTACCCTCTGACTCCGTGAGTAGCGTATGCCTATTACGTTTAGTATAGAGCTGGAAGAATAGAGTATATATATATATATATATATATATATATATATATATATATATATATCTGCTTGTTCTTTAGAGCAGCTAGGCCTCTAAGATACTGATCAAATGTGATCATTTAGACCAGTGAGTTGTGTATAATATTTCATCATGGATAGAAGTGCTTCATTTAAGTTTTCTCTCGCGTGATGGTGAAGTTAGTATTTAGTAGGAGTATGAAGGCATTATGGTTGACTGAGATATGTTTATTGTATGATTACACATATACGCAGACCTGCATGAACACACACCCACACACACACACATGGTCATTTAAGCGCATCTATTGGCATATTTTCACACATGTGTAACACTACACACACACACACACACACACATGGACATATAAGTGCATGTACTTGCATATTTTCACACATATGTATGTATTATAACGTAGATGATGTTTGTCCATTAGTACGATGCTAGTTTATTTTGTTTCATTTTATTTCAGAGGGTCCAGCAGTCTGTGATGGGTTATTATATGGTGTTACGTAGAGAACACCTACATAGTTTGTGTCACCGTTTGGTTGTGCAGCGTAAGATACGCTGCAGTTTAAGTCAGTCGAACAGTTATTTGGGGTTAACAAGATGAAAGAGTATATAAAAATGGGTTAGAAAATCAGAATAATCTAAGTGATAACTTATTTGTTCTTAACATGGGAGATAAAAGAATGAAAATGTAGTGTTTTTTGTACGGGAGGGAACCTTTTTTAGACCTTAAAGTAATCTAAGTATATATCATTAGAGTTTACCAAATTTGCATATCAGACTAGTTTTAGTAAAGAGATAGAAGGATTAATGAAACTAAGGTAAAAAGTGCTAAGGGGAATAACTATGAATATTAACGCCCTTTACAAGTTTAGTGAGTTAGGATAGGGAAAGCACGTGAAAAGTGGGGGTGAAATGTAAACAGTTATGTAGCACACAGTTCACGGGGGAGACAGCATAGAATTAAGCGTGGCGATAGGTGAGTGATACTGAACAACGGACCAAATCGTATTAACTAAAACAACTTTGGACCATCAGATATGGGAAATTGAAGGACGAAAGGAGATCAGTCCCCAGATATTTGACGCGCTACTGAGCGGGTCATGTTTACAGAGTCCTACCAGAGAAGTTGACAGAGCAAGTCAAGTTTTGCTGAGCTCTCAAGAAATGTGAAACTGCGGTTTGCAGAAGGTCTACAGAATTAGCTAGATATAGAAAGGTAGTAATAGGAAATTCAGGAGAACACTTAGAATTATTGATTAATAAATTTGTGCTGCTAAACCTAGGATTAGCTCATAGGGGTGAGAGTAAGGAAGGGATAGGTAACGGACTTCTGAATATGCTGGTAAGAGGTCTTTAACTCTAATTATGCTTGCCTTAAGTGAAGAGAGACATGTTTTTTTGAAAAACGCTCAACATATTGTCACAGGCTAATGGAAAGCTCACATTTAATGGGAGCGAGCTAACAGAAGAGGTAATATTGAAGCTAAGGCAATATTAAAGCTTAAAAAAAAAAGTGAATAACTTTTATTATCAGTTAGCCAGGTTTGGGCTGTCATAACAAAGAAGATGAGACATTGTTTATATTAAACAAGAAAAATTGCATAGAGTTTTGCAACACTGTCGTATAGTTATACGCTAAACTCTCGCCAACGTAAGTATCGAAGCCAGATACTACAACACTTGTCGGACGTTTGGATTTACAAAATAAGTTGGTTTTGTTTTGAGATGCTTCTTAACAGGGTATAAGACTGATCAGGTTGTTGAAAACAGATTAGAGGACAGAAGGAGTAAAATGGTGAATTAGATTACTGAGAAAACAACTCATGCGCTCTCACTAAAGAGTAAAGTATGAAGATGCCTCCACAGCTGCACCTGACATATTTATAACTTTATATGTAATCTATGAATTGATACTGATGCATGCAATTGAGCCAGGCCTGACAGGTTATAGCACTTTAGTCAAGAGTCTACAGTAAGGAATATAATAATAAAATCTTTGGGAAAAATACATAGAGCTGGGTCTGGATGCCTGGATATAAAATGGAGATTGGAATGTACCTTTTTATGAAAAAGGATTGTGGAACATGTTATGTAGTAAATAAAAAGTTATATTTGGAAATACAGCACTCAAGTTGGTTTAAAAAATAAANGGATGTGGAGTGGGTATGTGAGAAAGAGTTAAACCTATATAACATATATAGCCTTAAAACACCCTACACGCATCAGTCGCTGCTCACCACCAAGGAGGGAAGAACGTGGTTTGGGTAGAAACAAATACGAACCTATTCTCATCCAGGAATCATCATCTCTGGCGGAACAAAGGGTCCAGTAAGAGAAATAGTCCCACTTGGAGGAAAGATAAAAAAGTGAATGATAGAGAACTAGGCCTGCCTCAGTCACCTAGTTATAGTTAGGACTGGACATGGGACCATCACTAGCTCGGTCACTGATATCCTATTTGGTGCCTTTTGGACCAGTCCTTCAACAACACAGGGCACACGGTCACAATAAGGTTAACCTATTTGAGTGTCCGTTGGACAGTTAGTCAAGTTCGGAGGCCACCACCACGGCCGTTTCACTGTGACATTATGTTAAAGGTGGGTGTTGTATAGAATTACCATACAAAAGTAAAAACTTGTGGGCAACATTGTTTTCTGGGGGGGGGGGGGGGGGAAATAGT